>VDFB02281492.1:71643005-71662501 GCA_007258455.2 Sequoia sempervirens
CTAGTAGGAGTTTGCAAAGAGGTGCTCCATTAAGCATAAGTCCCTTGCATTGAGCAAGACAAAAAACTACATAAACTTTAATAAAACACCAACTACAATAGCCAATCGTTAATTGTCATCTTCCTTGATGACATACATTACAAATTAACATAAAATGACATGTGTGTACAAATATATGTATGTATACTCATGTACATATGTATACTATAATTAGATATCTTAAATATGTATACATATACATCTATATATGTATGTATGTATACTCATGTATATATGTATATTATAATTAGATATATTAAATATATTTATTTTTAAAAATATAGAAAAATATTAATTTTGAGCTACTTTCTTTACTTCTAAGATGATTTTACTTTAAATTTATTTTGTTTATTAAATAAATACATTAATTATTATTTTTATTCAAGAATTATTTTATTTTATTTATATTATTTATTTAGTGTTATTTTTATTTTTTTGATTTTTTTTTATTTTACTTTTGTAATTATATAAGAATTGTTTGTTTTTATTAATCTTCTTTATTTTATTTACTAATTATTCTATAAATTTAGTTTATTTTTAGATGTGTCAATTGTGTTTTAATTTCTTTTGTGTAGATGGTTATGATATAAAAATATTGAGGTGAGTGTAAAACACCTTTAAACATAAAGAATTCTAAATATCAAAATGATTGTGCTTGAAATATACTCTTAAGGTGGAATATGCCTATCAAATATATCTATGATCATTATGTATGTACTCATACCACCCATGATATGTCTAGTAAAGAAGAAAATATCATATATCTTTTCAAATAAACTTTTGAGTCACATAATTAGAATCATTCTTATCCATTTAACATGGTTGATGCACGTGCTAATAAAAAGAACTAAGTGTCCATATCAATAAAAAAACAGCGATATTCTTATAAACTAATAATTGCCTTAACACATTCCATCAAATGGTCTAGAAGTCGTGTCAACAAATAATGGTGGTCCCAATGAGACACGTGGCCAGCTTGGCCAGCTATCTTGACCAAAAAAACATCAACGTGTCACCAAATGGCTTCAAAGGGTCACATCAACATGCAACAATGAACCCTAGTGAGACATGAAGGGGTGTCCATGTCAATGTTCTTAGGACATTCAATTCGATGGCGAAGGAGTCACGTAAACATGCAATGGTGGGTCCCAATGAGCTGGCCAGCTTAGCCGGCTATCTTTACTGGCCAGCAATGACGTGTCATTAGATGGTCAAAAGAACACCTCAGCACGTAACGGTGGGTCCCGATGAGCCGCACAGCCAGTCTGGCCAGCTGTCTTTGTTGGCCGGCAACGTGTCAACTTTTGCGAGATATTTGGGCTGTCTAAGAAATCGTCTGCAGGCTGAGTGGTCCAATTTTACTGAACTTTTATGGATTTTTGTGGATTTTGATAGTATTTTTATATGTTTTGGACGATGCCAGTGAGTAGATAGCGATGGTTTTATTTGGCGGTCTGCCACGTGTGTGGCGGTCTGTTTTTTTTCATTACCATTTTTTTCTTCCATTTCTAAGCCAAGCAAAGCTTTGTTTTTCCTATATAAACATTTTTATATAATTTCAGGCAATTTAAATGGGGACGCATGTTACAGCCAACTAGCAGGCGATATCTTGCTGAAAGACAGACCCCACGGTTTTGTTTTTGTTATTTTTAAAGTAATATAGTCTATAAATTAAACACTTCCTTTGTTTAATAGGTTGGTTAAGATTTTTTTTGCTGTGAGTTTTTATATCAAATTCATATAATTGTTTAATTATTTGATAAGGGAATAGAGTCTTAAGTTAAAATCTTTTTGGCTAAGAGTCAATGATTGAAGGGTACATATTCCATTATAGTCGCAAAAGGTACAATCCCAACCTCAACTATTGTGGTGTCAAGATTTTATATCAAATTCATATAAATGTTTAGCTATTAAATATAAGAGTATGAGTCTTAAGTTAAAACCTCTTTGGTAAAGAACCAACAGTTCAAAGGTATTCATTATGTCATTGTCGTAGAGGGCATGACTCCCACCTCATCCCTTATGGTGTTGAGGCGTTACTCAACAAGACTTTGTTCTTGATGGACTCATTTATAATCATTCAACTTCACTAATAGGCCAATGATCCATTGAGTTTTTTAAGATCTTGATTAAAACAAGAAGCACACTTTTTTATATTAAATACTCAATACCTAAAAAACGTTATCGAATGGTTTGATAAGTATAAATATTTATAGTTTTATTGACCAAATATTATAGGGAATAACTTTTAAAGAATATCAATATGGTTGACAAGACTATTTGTGGCTATCAATACATTTATGTGTTGTTACTCATTTTCAAGAATTTGATGTATGATAATTTAAGGTTTTTGATAATTTTATAAGAAAGAAACAACTTTGAGGATATTTTAATTTATTAACATTGGTGATGACATTCCATGATACTCAACAATAATGACTCAACAAGTATTAGCCATATGAACAACTAATTTATAATTTTCTTTTTAAGGCATGTATCTTTCCAATAATACTATAATTTTGTAAGGGTACATTATATAATAAACCACATTAAAATCCATTATTTCTAACAATTATTACATATAAAAAATAAATTAAATATCATGCAAGCTACCATATAAATATAAAAGTACCCAAATTTGTGGGGAAGACTTTTAATGCTCCCTTCCTCAAGATTAACTTAAAGTTTGCAATTATATATGGGTCTCTTATTTTATAACGAAACTTCAATGAAACTATAACCCAAATTTTTCCAAGTTCCTCATCCAAAAATCTCATGCACTAAAGATATCGACCAATATATAGACTTATTTCATGCATTGAAGTTATGGACCAATATATATACTTGTTTATTTATACAACATAATATATATAAAATCATTTACAAACTAATATAAAATGCTTCAAGCCAAAATAAATTATCTCTTGAGGTTCATTCATAATAACCAATATGATTATTTTTCATATTAGATAAATGTTAAATAATGGCATTATCGTTAAAGAATTTAAAAAACAAATGAAAACATGTCCACCGTGTATTTTATAATATAACTATATTAGAAGAAATAATATAATCTTCCACATTTTTTTAGGGACATTTAAATGGTAAATTAGTTTTGCTTGAGTTAAAATCTCAATGCATTTACAAAAACATATTATATGAGAACGTGCAAACAATCTTCTACAAAATTTGAAGACAACATCATTCTCAACCAAGAACTACAATTAAAAGCTATGTTGCACATGCATTAGTTAGTCACATGGTAGAGATTAGGCACAATTATGGTGAGGGAATTCCTCTAAGAGGAAATTTTATGGAAAACCATTGCAACTAAATAATTTTGTAATGTCACAACTTTTGCATTAGGACATTAATGAATGAAACATGAGTGAATTTTTTTTACATTACTATTCTAGTTGACTCTTATCATGACTCATGCTAACACACATGACGTTGAAAAAATTGAACAACACCATGAACCAAGCACACAATGACACTACCAAATGCAAAGTGTCATAAGGTCTATGAGCATCAAATAGAATTCTCATTGATGTAAAATTTACACGATGATAGATACAAGAGATATAGCCTCATTGCAATGAATGATTAAGTTCTTAACTCTCATCACTGAAAAAATAGAGGAAAAGGATGAAAATGACTAAATCACAAGATATAGTGAACCACTATCATATCCAAGCCTACAATAAAGCACATAAATAATGGATTCACAACATCCAAATATCCTTTTGAGTAAGTCATGAGTGGACAATTACAAGACAAATATGGCATATCACCTAGATCTTGCTAGAGACTAACCAAAAGGATAGGACATGACCACATAAACACTTAAAACCAAGAAGATAGGGAAGGAATGAAAGACCATAAGGTATGATTCTTATTTGGAAAACATCAAATATTATTTATCTCAAGGTCACCTCTTCTAAGAATAATCATCCCTAGATATCATAGGGTGACCCCTTTTACTAGTGTAATCACCCCTTTCCCAAATGGAATTTCCCTTGTTTAAAATAGATAATTTTGAGTAATGCACAAGACATTAAATGGGTAATAGGGTCTTAAAGAATCCAATATCAACACTAAAGTTTTCAAATTGATTTCCAATAATCCACACAACCAATAAAAAATAAAGGATTATGTCTTAACACCATGATACATGAAATTTTTTTCAAGCCAATAGTAGGTGCATGGCTAACCCAATGCAATAATGAAATGGATTAAAATAAGACACATGTTAACTAACTTAATTTCCAAGTTGTTAATGAATGGTTGAATCTATGGATTCTAATATGTTTAAGCATCATGTTCAAGGATAAAATTCACAATAGATGATATATCAATTTAGGTTTATTTTCATAGTTCACACATACAAAAACCATGACAACATTCTAACAAGGAAACAACTATACAAGCATAACTTCACCAATACAAGCACTGATTATGAATAACCATTCATTAATGATGATTCCTTTCAATAAATGCCCAACAAAAAATCACTTTCCAACATGAATACACCTTAGGCTTGCATGTCACACAATCATGACATACAAATAATGATATTTCTATTACAATCTAAAGTATGATTCTAAATCAATTAAAAATTATTAAATGATTACTTGAGATAGTATTCACATCCCAAATATGAATGGAATGAACTCTAATACAATAACAACCCAAATGTATAATTACAACATAATTATAGATTATATCTTTCTCACAAATATTACATGATATGATAGTATAAATACATGAAAAGATGTAGATACAAAAAAACTATTAGATGCTTGTGTAAATTGCATGATTATTTGCCATGATTCTAATGTACAATCCCAATGGTAGTCAACACCATCCAACCATGTAAGACCCTAATTTCCACCTCTCTAAAATAAGAAATGGTAAATTCATGGCTTTTAATTAGACACCTACCAAACACTCACAAGCTAGCTACAATTGAGAACACATTACACAAAGGTTTCTTATTCACAAGGTAGCCTACACGTGTCCAAAAAATGAGTAGGATGAGGCTAGTATAGGAGGAAAAGAGTGGTGTTCCTTAATTCGCTATGATGGATATAGAACTAGTTTGAACTTTTGTCTTAATCCTAGGGGATTCAGTACCCACCCAATTCCATAGCATGCACGTTCATATTTAGGGGTTTAGGTGAGGTAAGCAGTAATATACCACACACAAATTAGGGGATAGTGGGATATAATAATTATACACAATTCATAAATATTGGGGTGTTTAATAGGAGGGGAAGGGAATATGGCGAGATAAGTAGCATCCCAATACCATATAGTCAATGTTAATAATAGACATGTAATTTCAATGCTAGTTGAGACATGTAAGGTGCAAGTTCATTTGACTATAAATTACACCGTCTTATATAGAATAATTAGAGGAAATTAGGACTTATGTAGACTCATTCCTACCTCATGAATTTGGTAAAATTTACCCAATTATTTAGTCGCTTCTTTTCCCTCCTCTATTAGAGATCTTTACTTGATCAAATCTATCACACTTTTAAGTAGGTTATATTACAACCTACATATTAAATTTTTATTTAAGTGTTTGAGGATGCTAGCAAAGGTTGTTGAGTCTAATTTTATATACCTTCAAATTGAATTATCTTTAAATTTTCTATTTTTTTAACAAATCTAATTTGTGTTATCCTACAATCATTGTACAGTACATAAGGCAATATCTCTTTGAAGTATTTTGTTAAAAAGTTCACGTGTTGTCTGTGCTTCTTCATTTTATATGCACCTTTATTAAAAAAGTGATTTCTACAACATATACAAATTTTGACAAAAAAATATCTATCCTTTATGCTTTGATAGATGTTTATAACCTATTCCAAAGCTCCTATTTTGGCATAAGAAAGGCAGATGTTGTTGAAGGTTGTGGATGTAGACATCTAAATTTAATCACTCCCATATGATTAAATTTACTCCCTTTTCATCTATCATATTAAATATTAATTAATATTACACCTTTTATCTCATATCTGTAAAGTATTTAATTTAATAATTAAATGCTTTATCTTTCACCTTCTTCCTCTCTAAATTAAATAAATACACCAATTTATTTAATTTAGTCATTTTTTACCCTTTTGATTTAAAATCAATTTAAAATTCTTCATTTTCTCTCTCCTTGTCACATCCTCCATGATCTTGCTCTAATATGAATTAATTTAATTAATTCATGATTATGATGTGCTTCCTCTTAATTAAAGATTATGTCACATCCTCCTACATTTGCCACTTGCCTCTAATCTTCTATTAATTATTCTAATCCAATATTTGCACAATCTTATCCAAGGTCATTAGCCATATTTAGCACCACCTTTTTAGTCAACCTTTGCATTTACCTCTTTTTAGCATTAACCCTATTTCCCATGTGAATTTTTAATTCACATTTATTTATCCTAGAGCCTAAGGCTTCTAGAACCTTGGACTTGTCACATCATCCACATGTGACCAAGTCCCACCTTTTTGGAGCTCACCTTTTATCCTTTAGATTCTCTTAAGAATGTGAATTTTTAATTCACATTTATATTTTCAACCACCTCTCCTTTTCTCATGGAGATTTTTGAAGAATTCCAAAATTCCTCAAATGTCCCTTTCACTCTCACTTGGGGACAAGGAATCCCCTTTTGAGAAAATCTTCACTCCCCAAGGTGCTTGGAAGGTACTTGTCCTTCCTCCACCTCATGTACCTTTTGGCCACCTCACTTACACCTCATCTCCCCTTAGCCACTTCACCATTCCACATGTCAAAATGTGAGGGCTTGTGAGTCCTCAACTCACCTTAGCCCTTCATCTTGACCTTGTTGGATAAATCTCAACCATTGAATTCTCTAGAGAATTCAAATTCCTCTATAAATACCCCCTCCTCAAGGGAATTTACAACACTTTTTGATTTGAGCAACCTTATGCTGCCAATTTGCATTCTCAAACACTTGCTATCATTTACCCATCCACTTTGATCATTTTGCACATTCAATCTTGCATCTAGCTACATCAAAATTCATCCAAGGAGCACACAAATTGATCTAAATCAAGGGCCAACCAAGGAGTCTTCAACAGCAAGGAAGGTATAATCAATTTGCATCTTATTTCATCTATTTTCCTTGTTTTATCACTCTTTAGGCTAATCATTGAAGTGTTCTTAGTATTTTTCCATTTGCATTTTCAGTTATTTTGCACATTAGAGTAGGGTAAAATTCCAAGGTACATATTTCTAATACGTCTGGTGGGACCCACAAATGGGTTCTTGCATTTAACCTTCATTTGTGATAATTATTTTGCAGAAAAAGGTCACAAAAGGGCGGAAGCGCCCCCATTTTGCTACAAAAAGGCGGAAGCGCCCCTGTTTTTGCTGCAGAAAGGCAGAAGTGCCCTCTCTTTTACTGTAGAAAGGTGGAAGTGCCCTCTTGTCTACTACAGAAAGGCGGTCATGCCCTACATCTAAAAATTTAATTTTGGCTAACAGTTTGCTGCAGTTAGACATATACGCCATTTTGCTTAGAAGATCTTTTCTAACACTTTCTTGCAGTGGGGCATACAACTTTTCTTTTTCAAAATCTGATAAAGTTTTCTGTAGTGGGGCGGATACGCCCTTTTATTTTTGAAAGACTCTTTTCCTCTAACATTTTGCTGCAGAAAGGTGGAAGCGCCCTCTGTTTTGCTGCAGAAAGGCGGAAGCGCCCTCTGTTTTGCTGTAGAAAGGTGGAAGCGCCCCTTTTTTTTGCTGCAAAAAGGCAGAAGCACCTTCTATTTTGCTGTAGAAAGGCGGAAGTGCCCTCTGTTTTGCTGCAGAAAGGTGGAAGTGCCCTCTGTTTTGCTGCAGTAAGGCAGAAGTGCCCCTGTTTTACTGCAGCAAGGCAGAAGCGCCCCAAAACAACACAGTTTGGAAGGTAAAACAGTCATTTTAGCTTCGTTTTTGCTCTCATTTTTAGCTATTTTCAAGTAATAACCCTCTAACATTGTTTTGGCAAGGATATTGGTGTTTTTTGCTAATGTTCTATAGCATATTATGACATAATTGACCAAGAACGAAGGATAAGATAGCTAACGTTTACTTGTAGGGCCATCTATTTGATCAAATTTATGAAAAATTATCCTTGTTGTTTGCACATAGTCTAATTAGGGGGAAGTAACCTTTATTTCTTATTGTGCTTCTCTACTATTGTGTCACCCAAGGGGGCATTAATTTATTTTCACTTTCTCCTTGCACTTCGTGTGAGCCTGGGGAGTAGTTGGAAATGGTTAGTGTCTTCTTTTTAGTGGGACCTGCTTGGGGATTTCATCACCCCAAGGGATGATTCCAACCACGCGTACTGGCGGGGTATATAAACGGGGGAGAACGAAAGTTGTACCCCAATCCAGTCACGTCGTAATTGGCGGGGCATCGAAGCTAGGGTGATACCTAGATAGATGTAAAGAGTTGGTCCAAGCCTTTCAGTATCTCGCTGGGGTTTCGAACTCATGCTTGTGATGGGATGGTGTTCACAGTTGTGCCTCACGTACCGAGAGTATATCGAGGACTCCCTAGAAGCCTTGTGCATCCTAGATTAAGACCTTGCATGGCCATACCCTTAACATTAATCATAGGATTGTGCTTGCTTGAAGTGTTTTCTTGTGAAAAAACTGTGAAATCTTTAATACTTTGGCCTTACTTTATCATTTTTAGTCCTTGCCATAGCCATTTCCATTAAAACCAAGCTTTGTCTTACTGCAGAAAGGCGGAAGCGCCCCTATTTTTGCTGCAGAAAGGCGGAAGTGCCCCCTGTTTTGCTGCAGAAAGGTGGAAGCGCCCTTTGTTTTGCTACAGAAAGGTGGAAGCACCCCCTATTTTGTTGTAGAAAGGTGAAAGCACCCCTGATTTACTGCAAAAAGCTATCAATGCCCCTGATTTTTGCTGTAGAGGGGCGGATTTGCCCTCCTAAACACCCGAAATCGCCCCATTTGGATCCGTTTAGCCTCTAAACCATCGTTTAACCATTCCCCAACCATTATCTCATCATCCCAAGCCTCTGTTTCATCACTTTAAGTCTCCCAAAACCTCCATTTGATTCGTTTAAACCTCCATCCTATCACTCCAAATCTTTGTTAACCATTCTAAATCCCTACTCATTCTCCACAATCATCTTCAATCCACCCGTTCATTCTAATTTCCTCATATTCCGTTCAAAGGTCCACACCATCACTTACCGAACATCATCATTTTACCATTTACATCACCAAACACCACTCATAACCAAACGACCTTAAACTTGTGTTACAAAGTGGTTACCCAAATTGACCATAGCACTTGAATTTGATTATTAGTCTTTAACTTCAACCCTAATCAATCCATTCTTATCTTAAGGTGGATTCGGTGCCTTAATCATCCTCTTAATCAATCAAAGCTCTAGGTCACTAAGGGTAACTTCCTTTGATCAAACTTAAGGTCTCTCTCACATCTTTCATCATCCAATCATACCCATCCAATAATCCAAATCTATCAAAACCAATCATTTGATCAAATTGTCCAATCAATCAAATCACATCCATTCAACCAATGCTATCCTATTGATCTTAATAATCCAATCCAATTCAATCAAAATCCAATCTTGCCAAATCCAAATCCGATCCCATTGAAATCCGATCCAATCTAATATATCCAAACAAAATCTATTCAAAGTCCAAATCTTATCAAAACCACATCTCATCCGACTACAATCAAGTCATTTGTCAAAAACATCTCTGTAATCCACCCATAGCACATTTGCATGCCCGTTCGAACTAGGTCACAAGTTAAGAGACAAATGGAACAACAACAAGGTCAAAATTCCCAAGCAAACATGTCTCAAGACCTTAATAACAATACAAATCCCACCAATGGTGCAAATATTGCTCAAGATCCTAAGAACGTCCCACAAGATCCTCATAATGGTACTTCATCACACTCCAACACCGAGAATCAGAACAAATCACCACATGGTGAAGAGAGTATGGCTAATCAACCTGAACTCACACTTGAGGAACATTGTAGTAATCCCGCCAATGTGCAAATGATTGACCGTCTATTTGAAAAACATGGGGAAGAAATCTTGGCCCACCTAATTGAGAAGGGTGTCAAACCCCCCCGAGTGTTGACTTGTCCAAATATAGGGGTGCCTCATCTAACGTACTCCAAGGTTCACAAAATACACCAGAAGGTTCATACTTCCCCAATGTTCCTCCGGTTGAGGGTTGGCATCAACCTGAATTTGGCAATGTCGTTCTCTATCAGGTTAACTATCCCCCACACATTTTGACCTCAGTTATGGGAGGTCCTCAAGTGCCTGATCCCAATAATCCTTTTTCCTATGGTATGCTACAAAATTTTTCACAACCTCCGCCATTAACGTTAACAGCACCCCCTCCTTTGAACCAACCTACAGTCAACATTGGGGGCACCTCCTTTACCACATCGGTTCCACCTCTGGGGACCACAAATCTACCATCTCAACAGCTTCACCAATCCAACGCTCTACCTCAATTACCTTCACAAGGCACATCCCAGCTGAACATTCCAGGTGGTACCCAACAACCCCCTTTACAAAACACTTCTACGCTACCTCAGCCATCTCATCAGCAACAACCTATACATAATACTTTGGCCTCTTCACAACAACCACCCTACCAATCACAAGGCAATCCATCTCAACCTATTGCTTAGACCATATCCGCCTTTCTCACATCCATTTTGCGTCCGCAGGCTCAACCACAACACAATATCCCATCTCGACCCATACAACATTTGACGTCACAACAACAACCTCCCCAACACTACTACTATCACAATTAGGAGCAATTTCACCAACAACTGCTTTATGCGACCTCCCAAAAATCACAACAATACCTTCAACACCAACAAACCAACACGCAACATCCCATCCAAGTTCCTCAACAACCTACCCCACACTTTTATCAAACAAATCCATACTATACCCCACAACAACAACCCCTGTATCAACAAAATCTCCCATCTTACTAGCAAGCCATATCATCATCCAATCATCCAAATCCATATTTCAACAATCCGACATCCTTTCAGCAGGATCCTTTATCATCCTATCATCAATATCCCCCCAACCCGCCACCGGCTAGCTCGAATTTGTTGGAAATCAAAGCCGGACTTAAGGACCTTCAAGCCAGGGCTACCAAACAATCATTCAAATTTGAAGACATATGCCCATATCCATTTGATCCCTCCATCTCATTAATCCCGTTTCCTAAACATTTCGAGATACCAAAATTTGACAAATACAAGGGAAACAAAGACCCTAAGGCTCACTTGCAGGAGTTCTATTCCCAGTGTCAAGAAGTCATGTACAATGACAACTATCTCTTGCGCTTGTTCCCATGAAGCCTGGCAAGCCACACCCTAGATTGGTTCATGACTCTCAAAAAAGGGTCCATAAAAACTTTTGCAGACCTGTCAGAAAAGTTTGTATCCTACTTCCCTTTCAATTTGGAGAAGGATACAGACACCTTAGATCTCCTCAAAGAGAAACAATGTGATGGAGAAACATTTACTAGCTACCTACAACGGTGGCGTGCATTAGCAAGCCGAATGAAGACCCCTCTGAAAGAAAAAGACATGGTCACTCTTTTCGTGGAAAACTCTCATCCTGACATGGCCCATAATTTTAGGTTACATTGTGTCACCACCTTCGCGGAGATAGTAGAAAAGGGACCCATCCTTGAACGTACCCTTATTGCCAAAGGACACATCAAAATACACAGTCATGATAAAGAGAGGTCATTTGGAGATAAACCACGATTCTGGAACAAGAACTGTAAGAATACGGTGAATGACGGCGTGACAGACACTAAACACGTCCAAGTGGCTAATGCATCCCAAAAACAACAACCGTCTATACCTAACGCCATCTCTGTGCCACAGGGGACACCTCGCCCTCCTCTATAGTTGAACCAGAACAATCAAAGGAACACCAAACGTCAGTATGCTCAATTAGGAGAACCTCTGAGCGTTGTCTTTAATAAGTTGTTACAAATCAACTATCCCATCACGTACCCTGTCACCAAGCCATTTGACGAGTCCAAACCCAAGCCAGCATGGTTTAAGGAAAATGAATATTGTGAGTTCCATAAAATCAAAGGACACTCTTTAAACAAATGTCAGGGTCTGAAAAACTATGTCCAAGATCTCATTGATCGAGGTGATATCAAGGTTGATCCTAGTCAAGCTTCGTCGTCTAATGCTCAATTACAAATATATCAAAACGCCTTTCCGAATCATAATCAAGGCCCAAGCACATCTGGAAATAACCCCCAAGGAAACAACACAAATAATGTGAGTTACAAGAATGTGCCCTTCAATTATGAAGGTGTTATTCATTACATTGAGCAGGTAGAACCCCGAGTATCCATGATACATGTTAAAGCCAAAGACCCTCAATGTGCTGTTACTACACGACGAGCCCGCATCACTGTCCCTACAGCCTCTGCACCCACCCAATCAACTCCTGTAAGCTCTCAGTACAACATCCTTGATCACTTAAGAAAGACCCATGCTCATATATCCATTTTGGATTTGCTTAAGTCTTCCCCCGTACATCAAGAAATCCTCAATAGAGCCCTACAGGAAACCCATGTGCCAAATGACATCGACCCCATGCAATTCCAAGCTTTGGTGGGACACTTGGCTTTGTCTCATCACCTGCACTTCAGGCAAAATGATATGCCAAACATTGATGTCAATCATAATCGCCCCTTACATATCGAAGTTGTGGTTGCTCGCCATAAAATAAAAAGGGTCTTGGTAGATAATGGCTCTGCCCTCAATTTATGTACTTTGAAATTCATAAAATAGGTGGGGTATACTCAAGTGGACTTAAGTAACCAAATCATCACAATCAAAGCCTATGATAATGTAGAAAGAAATTCAGAGGGAATTATCAGTCTTCCTATCCAAGTGGGACCTGTGCTTCAATATACTATGTGTCATGTCCTTGACCTAGACTTACCATATAATCTCCTCCTTGGCCGCCCGTGGCTCCATGCTATGCAAGCCGTCCCCTCCATGTTCCATTAGTGCCTAAAGTTCCCCATCAACAGACAAGAAGTCACCATCTATGCTGACCCCCAACCATTTGAATATTTCCGCGCTTTAGAAGCGTCATTTCCCCATTTACATTATTGTCCCGGGGTTGAAATGGGGGCATCCCACTCATCATCCACTAATCCACCCTCCACCACGATGACCACTCCATCCTCCACCGCTGATCTTACAGTCACCAAAGTCCAGATCATTGACAAAGGGTGTGGTGAATACGAAATGCATACAGCTCTCAATGTAGCAACCATTCCACCGTCACCGCACGAGTATGGTCAACCTTCGCATGCTACACAAAAGGAAGACAAGACTATCACCTTCAATGGTAAAGACATCCCTACCACCACTTTCAGATCCCCAAGTGTCAAGATAGATGCACCAAAAGAGGACATAAGCCAATGGGTCTACCAAGAAGAACCCTAGCCAGACCCTCCTCTAAAGGAATATTTTTAGGAAGCATATCCGTGGTCAGCTAAGTTTGCAGAAAAATATAACTACCAAGGCAAGGGCCTAGGTAAAGAAGAACAAGGGCGGTTGCAACTTATTGATACACCAAAGCTACCAAAAAACATAGGCATTGGGTATGATAAGAAATAGAAAAGCCCTGCAACATCATCTAATACTTCCAATAGCATCGCCGTGGATGATGGCTCATTGGAAGACATACCCTAGGAGGAATCCATCATACGTGCGTACGATGATGTCGATCACACCGACTTATCATCCATGTTTGAATGCCTATCCGTCTACACCATTAGCCTATCCCTTTGTCACCCTGAGCTTATTGATTGGGACCTACGTAATACCACACCCGTCAATATGTCTGCAGATGCATATGTCAACCTTATGGGATTGGGGGAGGATGAACACTCTAGTCACAAAAATAAGAATAAGAAAAGTAAAAAATGGTCATCTAGTGAAAACCTCCCTAAGGTGCTTCTTGACATTGAAAAAGTAAAAATAAAGGACGCTTCTGATGGCGAAAACCTCGAAGAGGCGCTGGAAGATGGAGATGTTTATCTTCCCCTTGTAGGAACTCAGTTATCCTCCCGATCATCCATTCTAATTGAAGAGACTCAAGAAGTTAACCTGGGTACTGCTAAAAATCCTAAAATCACCTATGTGGCTAAGTCACTCTCAGAACATGAGTATCCAGTCATCATGCAACTACTTCAAGAAGGAATCATCAACTTTGCTTGGTCATATTTAGACATGCCAAGTTTAGACCCTACCTTAGTAGTTCATCATCTAGATGTTCGCCTAGATGCCAAGCCTATCAAACAAAAACTCCACAAGATGCATCCACAGGTCGCATTGCTAGTCAAAAAGGAATTGGAAAAGTTATTAGAGGCAAGCTTTATTAGACCAATTGACTACTCTAAGTGGATCTCTAATATAGTACCGGTTGCCAAACCAAATGGAGACATTCAGGTCTGTACAGACTTCAGGGACCTTAACAAGGCCTGCCCAAAAGATGACTTATGTCTGCCTAACATTGACATGTTGGTCGACCTCACAACAGGACATGAGATGTTATCACTTATGGATGGCTTCTCTGGTTACAATCAAATTCGAATCGCACCCAAAGACCAACATAAGACTGCCTTCACAACACCTTGGGGTACTTTCTGTTACAATGTTATGCCCTTTGGTCTCAAAAATGCGGGGGCAACATATCAGAGAGTGATGACGGTCATCTTCCACGACCTCATCCATATTATCATGAAGGATTATGTTGATGACTTGCTAGGAAAATCAAAAACACGAGCAGAACATCCTACTATCTTGAAGCAGATCTTTGAACGGTTAGAACATTACAAGTTGTGGCTAAATCCAAAAAAGTGCGTCTTTGGGGTTACATCAGGAAAATTGTTGGGTTTTATAGTCTCCCGAAGGGGTATTGAAGTTGATCCCGCCAAGGTAAAGGCTATTCTGGACATGCCACCTTCACACAATCTGAAGCAGTTAAGAAGCCTCCAAGGGAAGATGCAGTCCATCCGTCAGTTCATTTCCCAGCTAGCAGATAAATGTCAACCATTCACCCATCTTTTGAAAAAAGATTCCACCTTCCAATGGACCTCACAGTGTCAGATGGGTTTTGATAAAATTAAGGAATATTTAGCTCATCCACCGATCTTGATGCTGCCTATTCCAAGAAAATCCCTCCTGCTTTACATCTCTGCTACTTCAGTCGCACTGGGGGCATTGTTGGCACAACATGATGAGTTGTTCAAAGAGAGGGAAATCTACTACATCAGTCGAACACTAGTTGGCTATGAGTTAAATTACTCCCCCATGGAAAAAGCTTGCCTTGCGCTAGTCTTCAACACATAGAAACTCTGTCATTACATGCTCATCCATCCAGTCAAATTAATCGCTAAAATTGATCCCCTAAAGTATTTGTTATCTAGAACCACTTTGACTGGCCGCATGGCCAAATGGGTTATGCTCTTAAGTGAATTTGACATAGAATATGTAGAGCGAAAAGCCATAAAAGGACAGGTCATCGCTGATCAATTATCTGAAGCACCATTAGTAGATGCTTACCCCCTAGACACTAAATTCCCAGATGAAGAAATCTACACAGTTACAGAAGCACTAGCTTGGACGCTATATTTCGATGGCTCATACACTCATAGTGAATCTGGGGTAGGAATTTTATTAGTTACCCCTCAAAGTGACTACATCCCAAAATCATTCAAGATAGCATTCCCATGTACCAACAATATGGCAGAGTACGAAGCTCTCCTCACCGGCCTCAGAATTGCAAAGTAGTGGCACATAACTCATTTGAAAGTCTTTGGTGATTCTTTGCTAGTCATTAGACAAGTTAATGATGAATTCCTCACAAAATATGATAAAATTTTACCCTATAAATGGATGGTGGATGATTTCAAGAAATATTTCACTTTCATACAGTTTGACCAAATCCCTCGGGTACAGAATAAAGTGGCAGACGCAATGGCCACTATTGGTTCCTTGATTGATATGCCTAAAGACCGAACAGAGTGTGAGTTTCTTGTTGAACAGCTCTTAATCCCTGCATATGATGTTCCTGAGACTGATATGGTGTGCAATATTGTAGGTCCCGCCTCCCCGTGGTACCAAGACATATACAATTATCTTTGTGATAATATCATACTCCCAGAACTTACACACAACCAACAAAAATCCTTTATCCATCGCTCTTCCCGATACATCATTGTTGGTGATATGCTTTATTGTCGCGGGTATGATGGAATCCTCCTTAGATGTCTGAATGAGACTGAGGCCCGCGTGGCACTAACAGAAGTACATGGTGGTATTTGTGGAGCTCACTCAAATGGTATGGCTCTGGCCAAAAGGATCATACGGGCTGGATATTATTGGCTTACATTGGAACATGATGCTTGCAAATTTGTGAAGAAGTGCCTTCCATGCCAACAACATGCAGATTTGATTCACGCCCCAACACAAGATCTTTAGCCCCTCCTAGCACCGTGGCCCTTTTCTCAATGGGGTTTTGACTTGATTGACAAGATTTACCCACCATCATCTGACGACCATACATTCATAATTACCGCCACTGAATACTTCACTAAGTGGGTGGAAGCAATGCCACTCTCACAAATCACCGGTGTCCAAATCTCTAAATTTATCCTTTACCATATTCTCTACAGATATGGTATCCCATCTACCATCCTCTCTGATAACGGAAAACCCTTCAAAAAGCAAGCCATGAAACACCTCTACGACACCTTTCATATCCAACATCGTTGGTCAACACCTTATTACCCTCAAGGCAATGGTCAGGTAGAAAAAACCAACAAAACCCTTATCCACATCCTCAAGAAGGTTGTCAATAACACTGGATGAGATTGGCACCTCCATATTCATCCTGCCCTTTGGGCATACCGTACATCCATCCACACCCCGACAGGCGCCACACCCTATTCTTTAGTATATGGTGCTGAAGCCGTCTTGCCAATTGAAGTTGAGCTCCCATCACTGAGGATTTCTCTGTAGAATCTTATTAGTGAAGAAGATGCTCGTGTTGCACGACTTGCATAGCTATAAATACTGGACGAATGAAGAATAAAAGCCTATGATCACCTACAAGCATACCAAAATCACCTCAAACATCATTATAATAAAAAGGTCCGTCCTAGACAATTCCAGGTTGGTGAGCTTGTCCTCAAAGAAAACCAACACACTCAACCAGATCGTGATAAAAAGGGAAAATTTGAGGCCAACTGGTTAGGGCCTTATATCATAGCTGCCAAATATGGATCTGGGGCCTACAGAATGAATACTCTTGAAGGAGATCCCCTTGACGAACCTGTCAATATCATCCATCTGAAGAAGTTCTATGCCTAAGTCCGTTTGGTAACCCCACCTAACTCAAAAAAAAAAAGTAATAAAAAAAATAGTAAAGAAAAATAAATCCATCCTATGGTGAAAACCACCTCTTGGTGGCGCCTTGGATAAATATGGATGGTGAAAACTTGGTAACAGGCGTCATCTGTAGAGGGCTTAATCATTATCTACCTGACATCTTAGTTATTTTACGCTTTTATCCATGCCCACCTCAGCCTAGGCCGCTTGGTATTTATTGATTGAGCATTGGACGACCCATCTTGCCTATTCCTCATCTTGAGCATTTTTATATCCCACTTTGAGCTTATGTCTTTCATTCCCTTTGTCATTCGGTCCGTGTCATCATGTAGGATCATCCATCGTGTCGGTCTCCATCTAAATATCCTCCTTCCGTGTCACTTTCATCCTTTGTCGAACTATGTTGCCCCTGCGCTTTCACGTAGGCAAGGTTGGTCATTTGATCCTCCCTCAGGGCATTTGTCTATCGTGTTTTGTGTCCTTCATCATCGGTCACCATTGTCTTCTTTCCACTTTATCCTTGGTCTTTTTCCATGAACTACGAGGGCTCTACGCTTTCACGTAGGCAAGGCTAATCTTTGATCGACCCCTGAGCCCCTAGGTCTTTAGGTTGTGTCTTGTCTCCCTTGTGTCGTGTCGTCAAGCTATGCCCTTATCCAGCTGGTTTTAACAAACAAGATCCACTTGTATCAACAAATCCAATCAGTTTTGAATATCCTACATCATATCGATCTTTTCGCTTAATATTCATCATAGGTCTCAACAGGATGCATCCTTCCTAATAGACCTCATCAATCCCATCTATCCCCTTGATCCTATGGCAATGGACATTTGAAATTGATTGCGATCTTTTGATGCTTTTGGTTTTTGTTTATCATTTGAGCTCCCTATCATCACTTGTCAAGGCCGCCATAATCCATCATATTATGGCACGTTTTGATTGGTCCACATAGTGGCATATCTTGATCTTTTATTTGATTGTGTCTTCTTGGTTGTCCCACATAGTACCCACCAAGATCCCCGAGGCCTTGTGTTATGTTGGGACATCCTTTTGTGCTTGTGATTATCTCAATACCTGGCCCGACCAAAGTCTTTCTTTGTGGCTTTGGGGTGTTGGGATAGCCTTCTTAACTATTGTGTTTGTTTCATGCATTAGACACTAATACGTCTTGGTTCCACATACCCTAGCACTGGATGTCTTATGCTATAGCAAAAATCAGTGCTCCGAAGATGGCAAATCGTATTAGGATTGCATTTCATAATCCTGACCATTGCATTACATTCATCCTATGATTTTGGTTGTGCAAATATTTCTCCTCCATCCCCTATTCTTCTCAAGATACTAAAAGGTTTTGACAGGTGCACACTCACACCATGTCCGCATGCATCTTCCACTATCACCTACGACCCTATGGACACTTATAATGAAAAAATTACGTTTTAGATCCATACATTTACACACTATCTTAGGTTCATCCATAATATCGCCACCTGCAATATCAAGTGTTAGGTCCACCATCAATACCGTCATAATATATCCATTACACCCTGCATCACACATATTAGTTGCACATGCACATAACCATCAAAACATAAGCATTTGTCGCATCATCATAAGCATATCTACATCTATCTTAAACATATACATCATAAAACATAGGCATTTATCATACATGAGAACAAAAATCACCATACATTACATCTTGCATAACACACATTAGTTGGCATGCATAAAGCCCCTCAAAAACCATCATACATAAACTATATATATATATATAAAACATCCATACATATAACATCCACTACCATCAAAAGACCATCCACATATGCATCAACACAATCATCTATAAATCTCGAATCCATCACACACATAAAACATGAGGTCAATAAGAGCTATCATATATATAAATATACCATAAGTCCACAGTACATCTCATAGTCAAGACTAACATAT
>VDFB02281492.1:71662601-71739401 GCA_007258455.2 Sequoia sempervirens
TAAAGTCCCAATAATAAAACACCTGCTCAGAAAGTAACCCCCCTGTCTCCTCGTATCAGTCCATCCCCTGAACTGACGTGACCTATATGGCCGCCACTCTGTCCCTCGGATGTAGATCATCAAATTCTCTCCTTCACCCCTCCATCTCTCCCTGCATCTCATAGCGCAAAATCCAACCTCTCACCTCCCCATACTCCCATGCCATGGGCTCGCGATCATCCACTATCCCCACCCTCACCACTGTCGGCCTCGTCACTGCAATATGCTCCCAAACCCAAATCTGCAGCAGCGTCATATGTGTCAAGCTCGATATCCTCTGGTAATAGATCCCGTGCATATCTCTATACAGATGAGCCAATACACATGACCCCCATGAAAATGGCCCCCCTCGCCACTCGACAATGTGTCGAATCACCTCCATATAACGAAGGCTACATGTACGTTTGCTCTGATCTAGCAACAGTATCCCACTAATAAGACCACATAGGAACAACGATAAGGCTGGCACCTCCACTGACAAATACTGGTTCAAATCCAACTGCCCCTTCACCAGGGGTAGCTCTTCGTGACCAAACAATACTCTCATGGTCTCCTATAAGTCCGCCCCTATAGACACCACCTCGCTCACTAACCGGCCGGCTATCGGCAGCCTAAAGATGCGACATCCTCTAACGTCACGGTCATATCTCCTATAGGGAGATGAAACGTGGATGTCTCTGAGCTCCATCTCTCTATCAACGCTATCAGCATCGCCGGATGTGCTCTGACCACTGGAAATTGAATACAGTGACCTAAACCCACGTGATCCAACGTTGTCTGATCCTCCCCATTCATCGCTGCTATTGATGTGGCCATCACCTCTGACCGTCGCTTATGTGCTCGTATCCGCTCGAAACTCTACATGCACAAAAACTTTCTCATTATTTAATTTCTCATCTTTCTTTTCTTTCTTTTCTTTCTATTTCCTTTCTTTCCTATCTTTGCCCTTTCTCTTCCCCCTTGTATTCTTCTTTCCTTTTCCCCCAGTTGGGTTGGCTTCGCCCACTGACGGGGAAGCTCTGCCCTCTGGCCGGGCGCTCCCGCCCGGGCGGGTCCGCCCGTTGTTGGGGCGGTTCTGCCCTAGGTGGAGTCACGCCAGGCGGTTCCGCCTCGGGCGGCTCCACCCGCTGTCGGGGTGGTTTCGCCCCGGGCGGCTCCACACACTCCCAGGCGGTCCTGCCCTGGGTGGGTTGGCCCCTGCCGGCGGCACTGCCCTCAGCCGGGGTAGCATCGCTGCGCTTCCACCACCCTCGGCCCGTGACACCACGCCCGCCCCTGCTGACAGGCGACAGCCAGCCCTCAGTAGGCGGCTCACTTCACTGCCCCGGCCGGTGACGCCTTGGCTAGGGCAGCCCCGCCCGCCCACAACCGGGCGGCACCGCCCTCGGCCGGGGCGGCTCTGCCCTCGGTCGGGGCACCTCCGCCGTGACTAGGGCGGCTCTACCCTAAGCCATGGCGGCGACGCCCTAGATAGGGACGACTACGCCCCACCCCGTTTTTCCTCCCCCTCGATTTTTCCACTATTTTTGGCCTTTTTTTAAACAATCTGATCCCGACCCAATTTTTTAATTTTGCTAATTAACAAAACCCATGTTTTCAACTTTCCAAAATCTATCAAACAACATGTGAAAAATGCGTAAATTAAATTAACGGGTTTTGTTATCACTCACATGCTGTCCGCCCGTGCGCCCGCTGTATAATCCACGCACCTTGTCCGTTGGTGCACAATCTCTGTGTCGTTGTCTGTTGGCATCGTTCTTCCTCGTTCGCTTTCTCTCCTCTACTTTTCTCCTCTCAACTGCTACAGTGAAAATGACTAAGGTAATTTTTAAAATTACCTTTTTAACCCCCTTCTTCCTAAAGATATTTTTTACCTTTTATTTATCTTTTTCTTCCTCCAATTAATCCCTAACTTCCTGAGGCTGCCATTTGCAAACCGTGCATCGGATCAACTTCGTTCAAAAACCAAAATTGTTTAGTTTTTTGAGCTCTATCCAATGGTGTCCTTCTTTTCTTCCTATTGAGATGTCATCTGGGGACCCCCTATTTCCTCCCCTAACCGCCCTCTCGAGGGGGCATACCCTCCTACCATTCCTCCATTCCTTCAGCTTGGTCATTGGGGCATCATCAACCTTTTCCATGCTAGGGGCATCACCATCTATCATTTCCTCCCTCATTTGCATTTTATTTTTCTTTGAAACACTGTTATTCTAACAATATTTCAAAGAGGGGCAAAATGTAGACATCTAAATTTAATCACTCCCATATGATTAAATTTACTCCCTTTTTGTCTATCATATTAAATATTAATTAATGTTACACATTTTGTCTCATATCTGTAAAGTATTTAATTTAATAATTAAATGCTTTATCTTTCACCTTCTTCCTCTCTAAATTAAATAAATACACCAATTTATTTAATTTAGTCATTTTTTACCCTTTTGATTTAAAATCAATTTAAAATTCTTTATTTTCTCTCTCCTTGTCACATCCTCCATGATCTTGCTCTAATCTGAATTAATTTAATTAATTCATGATTATGATGTGCATCCTCTTAATCAAAGATTATGTCACATCCTCCTATATTTTCCACTTGCCTCTAATCTTCCATTAATTATTCTAATCCAATATTTGCACAACTTTAACCAAGGTCATTAGCCATATTTAGCACCACCTTTTTAGTCAACCTTTGCATTTACCTCTTTTTAGTACTAACCCTATTTCCCATGTGAATTTTTAATTCACATTTATTTATCCCAGATCCTAAGGCTTCTAGAACCTTGGACTTGTCACATCATCCACATGTGACCAAGTCCCACCTTTTTGGAGCTCACCTTTTATCCTTTAGATTCTCTTAAGAATGTGAATTAATTCACATTTATATTTTCAACCACCTCTCCTTTTCTCATGGAGATTTTTGAAGAATTCCAAAATTTCTCAAATGTCCCTTTCACTCTCACTTGGGGACAAGGAATCCCCTTTTGAGGAAATCTTCTCACTCCCCAAGGTGCTTGGAAGGTACTTGTCCTTCCTCCACCTCATGTACCTTTTGGCCACCTCACTTACACCTCATCTCCCCTTAGCCACTTCACCATTCCACATGTCAAAATGTGAGGGCTTGTGAGTCCTTAACTCACCTTAGCCCTTCATCTTGACTTTGTTGGATAAATCTCAACCATTGAATTCTGTAGAGAATTCAAATTCCTTTATAAATACCCCCTCCTCAAGGGCATTTACAACACTTTTTGATTTGAGCAACCTTATGCTACCAATTTGCATTCTCAAACACTTGCTATCATTTAGCCATCCACTTTGATCATTTTGCACATTCAATCTTGCATCTAGCTACATCAAAAGCCATCCAAGGAGCACACAAATTGATCTAAATCAAGGGCCAACCAAGGAGTCTTCAACAGCAAGGAAGGTATAGTCAATTTGCATCTTATTTCATCTATTTTCCTTGTTTTATCACTCTTTAGGCTAATCATTGAAGTGTTCTTAGTATTTTTCCACTTGCATTTTCAGTTATTTTACACATTAGAGTAGGGTAAAATTCCAAGGTACACAGTGGAATTCAAATTTACATCTACCAATTGATTTGATTGAAAGTTTCTAAAAGAACTTTAGCAAATCTATTTTATTTATTTCTCAAAATCATTTTAGTACATAAGGACACATCTCTTTAAGGCATCTATCCAATATTTTATGTGCCTTGTTTATGATTTCATATTTTTCATACGTGTCTACCAATGTGATTGCAACTATAACATTTAAAAAGATCTCCCTTTATGATTTTATATATGTATATACCTTAGGTTGAATCTCCTATTTTGGCACAAGAATGTACAATGCTAGAAAAGGTTGTGGAATTTGGTTTTACACCAACCAATTTCATTTTCTTGAAAGATTGTAAATCCATTTTTTTTAAATCCCTTTTGTGCATATCATGCAATCATGGTGTACTATAGCTTATTTTTTATTCATTTCCATCCATATCCTTTTTTGTGTGGATGATGAGATTCAAGAACTTAATTGTGAGTTGTAAGGAAATTTTATCACCTCTATTTATCATTGTGTTGGTCTTATTCTATGATGGTCATGTATAAGGCTTCCAATAATGTAAATTTTATTTGATGTTCATGGGATTTGTGTTTTATTTCATTTGGTAGTATCATTGTGTTTTTGTTTCATGTTGTTCAATTTTGGTAATATTGTTAATAGAATTTCCCTTATTCAAAACAATCAATTTTGAATAATGAATGTGATAGTGAGATTCATGCATACTCTAATTTCAACAGTAAATTTATCAAATACATTCCCAACAAGGATAAAACTAAGAATATCTATAGGACTATATTTGAATTCCAAGATATATGAACAAATAATTAAGACAAAGATAAGTGCATGGTTAAGCCCATGCTAGAGGTCAAAAAGGCTTAAAACTAGATATAAATTAACTCACTTGAGTTTAAAATTGTTAATGAATGATGATACTAATCGATTCCAAAAAACTTAAGCATAATATTAAAATATGAAATTCATAAGAGATGTGAAAGGTGGAAAATTTTTTGCTTCCCTTCTAGGGTTTAAGACCTAAAAGGGCAATTTTCACTAACTTCCACTCAAGAACAAACCCTTGAGATCTCAATGCAAAAGGGAATGAGATCTTGCAAGAGGGATATTCTAGGGGCTAAATATGATCTAATGAGGGGTTCACCACAAAGTATAACCTTGGAAAAGACAATGAAATGCAAGATGTAATGTAAAACCCTAATTCAGTGCAAATTTGAATTAAATGAATCTATAAATGCCAATGAAACAAAAAAAAAAAGTAGTAAGATGCTTGGTGTGCACCTGGAAATTTGGAAGTGACTAGAAGAAACTCTGAAATACTAGTAAATTTGACTTTTTGACCTACTGGGACTCATTCACCATTCTGGGTGAATCGGTCCCAGATCTAGATTTTTGCACAGAAGCTTGTTTCGAGAAAAAGGGCATCTGAATATACAAATAGATCTGGAAAACACCTACAGGGGGACTCATTCACCACTTGTGATGAATTAGTACCACTCCGCATTTTCAGGAATTTAAGGTTTTGATATGCACTTCAACACCTACTCTTTCCTTCCAACCCGAGTTCCAGATCTAAATCTGTGAAAAAACCTACAAAACATAATATAACTTGATTTGCTCATGGGGGGTTTTCCTTGGTCAAACCCCTAGTTTGATAATTAAAAAATGATGGAAATAATGCAATATGCATGCAAAGCCTAGCCCTAAGTGTGTCTAAGAATAAGAAATTTGAAACATGATGCAATCCTATTCTAATGTGCAAGAACAAGATGCATAGATGAAACTTGAATAATGCAAGACTCACTCTAGAAGATCTCTAATCACCTCAAATGAATCTCAAAGATGCATAAACCTTCGTTGGTCTAAAAGTAGAGTGATAATGGAGGATGGAATCACTTAGAAAACAAGTTCTTAGGCTTGGCTTGATGGCTAGTTGCATCTCCCCAAACTAGAATTCTTCATGATTCACCATAGGCAACCATGATCAACCCTTGGCAATGCTAGATCTTGAATTAAAGTGAGCTTGAAGACTTTAAAAAATGCTTTAATGTTTCTCCAAAGCTTCAACTTTGCTTGCTTTTGAAACTTGAATGCTCTTGTGAAAGCTTGCTTGAAGACTCTTGATGCTTGTCTCTTGAAAAATGCTTGCTCAAAGTGTTTAGAATTGATATTTAAATGGCTTGAAAACTTGCTTATATAGGCATTGACACCTAATTGACCATTAGTTAGATCTCAAAGGCTGACATCCACCAAAAAGTTGAATTAACTTGGTGAATTTCCCAATCAATTTGAAAATGACCCCAAATGGGACTCATTCGCCACCCTTGGTAAATGGGTCCCACCTAAGAGGAATAATTCGCCCAAGGTGGCGAATGAGTCCCACCTTAGCTTTTTGAGGTTGGTTTTTAGGATTTTCAGTGTTTAAGTGATTTTATGAGATTTATAATTGAAATAAGCCTCAAGATCTAAAACAACGGGTCATAGGGTCCTATTAGTGATGATTTTAAAGGGTAATTAATGCAAGGGTGCCAAAATAGGTCCAATTTAAGTGTGAAAATGCCTCTTTTTTGAAGAGCGTACAATTTTCTACACTACGAAATGATATTTAGATTTAGGTGAACTTTTTCCATATTTCACATGCATATAAAGCTTGAGAACAATGTGATAAGGAAACATATATCCAAGCTTAACTTTGCTAATACAAGTACCAAATATAACAACTTTTCATTAATGAATTCAAATTATTGTAATATTACAATCATACATAAACACAATCTGTAAACAAATTTCCAACATGAGTACATATTAGGCCTAAACATCACATAATAAAGACACATAAATAATGATATTTACATTACAATCCAAAGAATGATTATAAATTACTTATCAATTATTACATGATTACAAGGTAGTGTTCACATCCTAAACATGGATGGACTAAACTCCAATATAATAATGATCCAAATGTATAATTACAAAAAAATCTAGAATAAAAAATTCTTAGATATAACATGATATGACAATATAAAGTCATCCAAAGTTATAGATCAAAACTTGCTATATGATCCTTACATGAATTGCATGATGCTTTTCCATATTTATCATGTGCAATCACAATGGTGATCAACATCACCCAACCATGTGGTGCCTTGAGTACCATCTATCTAGAAACTAATAGATATTCACCATCCTTTTCAATCAAAACATGTCAAGCACTCATATGTTGGACATAATTAAGAACACATCACACAAAGTTTTCTCACTCATAAGGTGGACTACATAATTCTTTATAAATGATGAACATGAGGCTAGTCTAGGACACAAGTTTGGTGTTCCTTCATTCTCCATGACTAAGCTAGAACTTGTTAGACCCTTGGTATTAATCCCAAAGGATTCATTACCCACCCAATACCAAAGCATGTGCACTCATATTAGGGATGGGGAGGTGATTAACTTAAATGAGCAGTGATATAATACATACATATTGGGATATAATGGGATATACTAATTAAATTTCATTTATAAATATTGAGTGTTCATAGAAGGAGGAGAAGGGAATAGGGAGGGATAGGTGTCATCATAGTGTCATACATTCAATACAAATAATGGGAGTGTAATTTCAATTCCAATCTAGATATGTAAGGTGTAGGTTCATTCAACTTAAATACTCCATCCTATATAGAATAATTGAAGGAAATTAGGAATTATACAAATTCATCCTAACTTTAGGAATTTGGTAAAATTTTACTTATGTTTAGCCACTTATACACCCTCTTCCTGTAGAGATCTACACTAAATCAAATATATTACACTTTGTAGTAGTTTTGTATAGCCTATTTATTATTATTTTATAATTAATTGTTTGAGATAAAGATAGACAAAGGAAAAGAAAGGATGGAGAGACTAAGATAGAGAGGACGAGAGAGGGAGAGGGAGAGGGAGATAAATATATAGAGATATAGAGATACAAAGATATAGAGATATAGAGATATAGCTCTACACATGTGGATCTTGGTACCATGTCCTACTAAGAAACCAATATGATAGTTAGAATATTGACTTATTCACCTATAGTAACCTCCAAATGAAGACTCCAAATTAGCACAAAATCTAGGCAATATTAATGAAAATATCATTTTATATGCCAAGTTTATTTTTTCCTTGTCTCCATTAACATATCGAAAAGGGGGAATTAAATTTATATATAGGTGATATTTTGATACAAATTGGTGGCTCATTATATTTATTGGCATCAAATTTACCTAAATAATTTAAAATTTTATTATTGTGACTTGCTTAGGCATGTGTCCCTACCTTGATCTTCATTAATAATCCCTTCTTTTGGATGTGTTAGGTGCATGTGTACGATAAGTTGGACATGTCAAGGTTGCATTATCCATAAAAATAAATTGCAAGCATTTTATTATATATGCAAGTAGTTTGGGGTATGAGAATGATTGTGACATAAGTTGTGTGCCTTATTATTTAGGGGCTATGTCTTTCAACTACTACAATGGTATTAAACCTAAATATTTTAAATCTCCAAACTAGTGGATTTAGTGTTCATGCAAGAATAACATTATTCTCTAGTACCTATTTAAGTATATATTTTCTATTTTTCAAGGCTAAACATGCATTTAATGGTAATGAGGTATCCATATGGTTGCAACTTGCAACTTGGGATGAGCTAGGTAGATGTGATGTATGAAGACACAATAAATACCTTAGAAGCTTGAAGATTATTACCACTTATTGATTAATGTTATATAGTGAGATATTTTCCTTATGTGCTTAAAATTTGGTCCTACATGGATCTTCAATTTCATATAGCAATGTATGTCTAAAATATTTGAGAGGATTGAGAAGAAATTTTTGATGTTAGACTAATAAAATGTGAACACCCAATAGGGTTTTAAGGTTACAAATGTATCCTTTGGAAAGATGGTGTTAGCACCTACAAAATTTGAATGAGTTTGTAATGCTTTATAGTATTCCCTTATGATCCCCATCATTTTGGATAATCTGAGAAATTTCATTGGTGTATCATGCTCAAGTCCATCAGGTGGTTGCATTACCCCTTTGTCGAGCTATGGTCAAAAACCTGTTTTGTAGAATATCCAAGAGAGTCTTTTTCCCCCTTCTTTCTTTCCTTCTTCATGTCCCTTCAATGATTTAGGTCCCAAATAGACATAAGTCCAAATGGCCTTATTTAACCTGATCCTCTCTTCTTCCTTTTTGTATGATTGGGGTTTTGAGTCTCGAACAAACACTTGGACTTGTTGAGAAAATGTGTCTCAACCTTGCAATTACATAAGGTATTGTTCAACCGATGACGATGGGGGGGGGGAATGGGAAGCCCCCCCCCAAATGAGGGGTCCAAGGGAATCATCCCCCCAGATAGGGTCCAAGGAAAATGTGCCTTGGTGGAGGCTTAGGGGCAGTGCCCTTGAAAGGGAAATTTTATTTATATTTTATTATTGTAAATCTAGAATGTTCATCATTATGTCTCATATCTGACAACCAATATTTTATTAGCTTGACTTTCCATAGAAGGAAACCCTATTTTATGAGGGAATTATATTACAGATGTGTATTGCGATGTATTCTAAGAGTCTGGTAACAATCATGTTGCCTCTAGATCTCTGAGTGGTGATACTCCTGTGAGAAGCTTGCTTTGCAAGTATATTGTAATCTTTCTAATTTCTGAATAATATATTGGGTGGCTTTTGGAGTGTGGGATTTCTCTCTCAAAATGGTTTTCCCCATGTAAATCATTGTGTTGTGGTATGCATGATCTTTGTGTTTATTTTTGTTTAAGTTCATGTAACTATTAAAGATCTATAAAGTTTTGCATTATTCTTCTATCAAGATTAGTGTAGGAAGTTGTTATGCTACCTTAGCTTCCTTACAAGACTAAGGTCCAAGTCCACTCTTGACACCCACACCCGCTCCCTTCTTTCCTTCCTCTATCCTATCAGGACTTCAAGTCCCAATTGAACCTTTGGATTAAGTCCAAGTTCCTATTTTCTTTTGCTTCCTTTTTTTCTCTTTCTAGTTCGATCGAGACTTCGGGTCCCGATCAAACACTTGGACTAGGTTCAAGTTCTTTCCAATCCCTCACTCTTTTTTCCTTCCATCCCATCAAGAATTTTGGTCCTGACAGGACCTTCATTTTCAAGTTCTCGCGACCTTACATGCCTTAGTGAAAAATCCTCACTTTTTCTTGTGGAAGTGCAAAAATTATGCCATGTGGCAACTTTTTTGCGAACCTTCATGACGTTTTGCTAAGGTCTTGTTTCTACTTGAGGAAGTGTGGAAAGTATACCACGTGGTAGCTTCTTTGCAAGTCCACCAAGTTCTTATGGTGGACCCCTCTTTAACCCGTGGATGCACGAAAACATGCCATGTGACACTTCTTTTGTGAGCCCATATTTCTTTTCCATATTCCTTGTTTTCTCTCATGGAAATGTGGAAATGATGACACATGGAATCCTTTCTGTGGATCCACTAGCCCTTTCCACTAATTCTATCCTCATCATATGGACTCATGAAAATGATGCCATTTGGCATTCTTTCTATGAGCCCATTGGGTTTTTCTGTGGATTCCCTTTTCGACCATAGAAACATGAAAACGATGTTAGGAGCATCATTTTTGCATGTTTTCCCCTTCTTTTTTTGGGTCCTTTTGTATTTCTATGGAAACTCAAAAAATGTGCCATAGAGTACCTTTTCCACTATTTCGCTCTTTTTTGGTGGGCCCCACTTTAACCCATAGAAGTGTGAAATGCTACCACATGGTACGTTTGGTCGAAAACATCTATATTTTTTTTATTTTTAACCTATTAAGACTTCGGGTCTTGAGAGAACTTTAGGACCTAAAGTTTGACAAGTCCAAATTTGATCAAGATTCTCGATCCCCATTGACAGCTTCTCTCTGATCTTATTGAGACTTCTAATGCCAACAAAGATTTCAAACCAAAGGATTGAAAGGTCTAAGTCCAATTGTGATTCCCCATCCTGATCAATTTTCCTCTTCCCTTTTGTTCTCATATCTGATCAGGACTTTGAGTCCCGATGAGACTTTCAACCCAAAGGGTTTGAATGGTCTAAATTCATTTAAGACTTCCGCTCCCGACTTCTTTCTCTTCCTAATTTTTCCTTGTTGAGGTTTTAGGACTCAATTGGACTTTTGACCCAAGGGTCCAAAATTCCAAATCCATTTCAATTTCCCAAACCTAACTTTTTCTTCTGCATTGAGATTTTGGACTTTCTTTAGACTTCTAACATGATAGTTTGAATTCGATTTCTATTTCTGCTCCTTCCCCCTAGTTTTCTCTTTCTTAGGATCCTATGAAGGTTTCAGAACCCAATCGAACTTTTGGACACTTTAATTTTTTTTTATGTTTTTCACCATTAATGTTGCGACAACTTTCTCAACTGCTAGATTTGATTCTTGGGGCTATAGGGATGATGTTAATTGCATTTTCAATAGCTCCAAGTGGATAAAATGACATCCATGCTACTTTTTAATGATTCTCAGGCCTCCTTTCTATTAGAGATCCAATATTGGCCATGGTTTTTTGTTGATTTCATGGGGTTTTTTTTTCACTTTTGTGTACTCATTAATGTCGAGACATGGCATGGGTGGTCAGACTTGTGTGGAATGATTTCTTCTCAAATTTGGATGTCCACATGTCTACATATGAAATTTTCTAGGGTTTCATGCCCTCTCCTTGGACCTTCCTCCCCATCTTACAAAGGTATAAATTTCACTTTTGTGCTCATTCTAAGGGTTGGAGTTTATTTTTCAAACCTTGTTCTAGAGAGAAGTAGTTGTAGAGCCAACAAAAGAAATTATTCATAGGAAACCCTAGGTTTCAATATCTAGTTCTGGGTATAGCCATTTTTGTATTGTAATGATTTGGGTTTTATCCCAATCTTGTAATAACATTTGCAAACATTGAAGATTGAGTGATTAAAGGAAAAATCAACCTTAGCAGAGTGTATCCTCATGTGTGGTATGCATTTTTAGATGTATCATTGATTAGTTTTTCAGCTTGAAGTTTGTAAAATTTGTTCAAATATTTTGCATAATATCTTTTCAATATAATAAAGGAAATGTATGGGTATTCTTAAGGATTACTAAGCAAACTCTCTTAATATTCTACAACCATCTATTTTATTTCTAAGTGTATGTTTAGAGCTTAGCTTGCTTGTGCATTTTGAAAGACATAGTCTTTCGTGGTAACTTGATTAAGTCATTACCTAGTTTTAGTTATTGCATCTATGGTTAAATATCGAGACTATGTTTCCCAATCGATAAAGGCGATAGTCTATAATTAGATTTCTCTCCTATCATCTTGAACACACTCCAAACACATCAACTCAAAAACCTTTAAAGTTTTACTTTATGTGTGTTTTATTGTCATGTTTGAATGAACACATCAGTACAAGGGTGTATCATAAATTCATTCTTAGACACTGATATGGCAGGTTATTTGTTAGAAATATGGTAGGTTATATTCTAACACCAATATTGGGATACACTATGTAGTGGGTATAGTTTGTTGTAAGGTATTATGTAGTGTTTCAAATCATCAATTTGGAATTTTAGAGAAACACCCCTTGGTCTTGCAGAGCCAAAAGTGAAGGAGATCTTACCCACCTCAATGATTGGTAGACTTATCTTCCCAAATTGAATATAGGTTTGTGGTAATTTTCCAATTTTGACACCCTTGGCACCTAGAAGATTGTTGAACCTTAGGGGTGTGGGGCTAACAAATTTGATCACCATCAGGTGGAAAATGGTGCTGGTTTACATTAGAGAATGTGTAAGAATTTTTTTCTTTTTCTTCCTTTACAAAGAGTTGAGAAGGTGTATTTTACTTGATCAAATATATATTTTCATAGCCATTTAGGATTTCTAGACCTTGAAAAAGTCTAAAGGCCAAGTTATGCATGTTAAATTTAGTTTCTCCAAGGGTTGGGTGTATGCTTCAATGGATTAGATTTATTTCTTGATAGATCACCCTTGCTAATATGGTATTATTTTTAATCAATATAGCTTGTCCAAATCTTGTAATTCATCCTTGAGGAGTCTTAAAATATATCTTTATAACAATGTGTGGAATATATGTAGTATCCTAGATATAGATTCCTATATTATTTAATCTATTTAGAACTCTTTTGATATATCTATAGAGTGCATTGTTGTTTGTCATATAATGGGTCTTATGTGATGTTAGTTATTGATATTTTCATTGAATTACATCCACAAAATAGACTTAAGGTTTACTAGTTTATTTTTCTTATAAGATTAAATATTAGACTTTGAAACCCAATTGATGTACAAACCAATAGTCTTATAGATTCATTTCCATCACACCACTCCTAAATATTGCATATTATGTTTTAATCACTTTCATTATGTTTTACTTGTCTTATCCATGTATATAACAAGACATACTTGAGTATCATAACCTTATAGGAGAACCCTTTTTAAAGTAAATGTAAATGGGTTCATAGATATGTTTGTTTATTCTAAATGTCATTCATGAAGTAAGTTACCAAAATTTATGCCAATGGGGTTATGACCAACCTATTTATCAATTACATGTATGACGTTTTTATTAAACATAAAATAGGTTTTAAACCTTGAAACGATAGGCTTGTGTGATGAAGTTCCATGGCATACATCAAGTGCGTATTTACATAGGTGAGCTTAGCCTCGGGGTTAACTGATATTGGTTGATTACTCTATACTACCATACGTAAACCTCTATTATTACCCTCCCAAGCTTAGTATGTCTAGAAGAGAAGAAGGCTAACCTTGATTTAAGGGTTGGTCCTTGACTATCCATTTCCTAATCATAATTCCTATCCTTAATTCCTAATTTGACATCCTTGGTCTTAGAATTCTTACATACAATTTAGAATTAGGGAGTTGTTAAGAGTGCTAATAGGTGCATTAAATAATGGTGGGAAAGAAAGTGAAGAATTGTTTAATGAGTTTCCTCTTTCTTGTTGATATATACCCTATATTATAAGGTTTCAAATGGATCTATTCATGACTTGATCATCTTGTGCTTTCTCATCATAAGTAAAACTTGGAGCTTGGCTTGTATTACTTGTTAAGGAGATCTTGAGGGACATTGATCGAGACATTATCTTACAAATGAATATTGTATCTTACATGGTTTCTTCTTGGTTAAGAATGTTGAATTCCACTTAAGGTTCAAATTGATATAATCTTCTTACTATTTTTATTTTTAGAAATACATTGGTTTTGATTCTTTGGAGGCTATATTTTTCTTAGAAATTTTTTGTATGATATGTAAACCTTTATCTCTCTCTCTCTCTCTCTTGTATTCTTGTTCTATATTTCATTTTAAATATGTGTGGTTTATTATAGAATACTACTAATTTTTACAAATCAATTATACCACTATAGATTTTTTCTCATAAATTTAATGTGGAATAATTTTGTATTAAATAGTTAACATGTAGGAAAATATTTAAATTTCATTACATTTGGTATCCTAGGAATCATGATGTAATGAATAGGGGTGATCTATTTTCCTCTCTGACCTATTTATTCATCATGGTTAATATGAACAATTGGTTTAATAAATCCTTTTATAAAATGATTTTGTAACTTAAGATCATGTAAGGGATGATATAACTTAGAATGCAAGGATTGAAATATTATGACACAATTATTGATATGCTCACTTGGTCCTTGAGCACACCCAAATAAATATAAAATAGTAATCATAAGGCCCATGTTAACTTTGAATTACTTCAATAATACCTTTGTCAAGTCATATGAAAAGTAATTATATATCCATAAGGTAATAACCAAAACCATTCAATAGCACAATATCTTAAATTCCTTGAAGATAGCTTGGCCAACAATCTAGATCCTCATATAAAAATCAACACATGATGCACTAAAGCATCTTAAGTGTGTATTAGGGTTATGTTTGCACCATACACCCCAAAGTAAAATTCCTCAAAACCCATAGATATTAGATGTGTAACAATCTCAAATGCTAATGTTGTATGCACAACATCCTTAAATTCATCATTTTAATGTCCATTATGCATTTTGTCTACTATTTTCTCAACTTGATCTATCTTTTGCATCATTAAAAATATAAGATAGAGGAAAGAATAGTTGTAAGAGAAGGTTAGGGGCTACTAGGATGATTGTACCTATACGATTATGATTGGTACAAGAGGTGGAAGATGTAATGGGTTGGAAAATAGGAATGCAGGAAGAAATATAATGAGGTATGTGCATAGGAATATATAAAGGAATGGTCATGGGAGGGATGACACAACTTAAGTTTAATGGATGTATAGTAGGTATAGGGAGAGTAACCAAGAGAGGGAGAGACAAAGTGGTGTGAGAGGGAGAGCGAGAGAAACATTGAGAATAGGTAAGAGAGAGAGGGAGAGGGAAAGATGATGGGGAGAGGGAGAGAAGGAGAGGGTGGGATAGAGAAATATAAATAGAGGGAGAGAGAGAGAGAGGGAGAGAGAGAGAGATAGAGAGAGAGAGAGAGGTAAAGAGCGAGGGGGAGAAAAACATAAAGAAATGGTGAGAGAGATAGAGAGGTAAAGAGTGAGAGGGTGAAAAATATAAAGAAATGGTGAGAGATAGAAAGAGATATAAGGGGAGGTGGATGGGGATGGGAAGGTAGAGGGGTAGGGATAGAGAGAGAATGAGAGGGAGAGACAAAGAAATAGTTGGATAGAGATATAAAAAGATAGAGAGAGATATATAAAAATAGAGAAAGGGAGAGGGAGAGACATATATACAATGAAGATATATATATAAGAGATAAAGAAAGAGGAAAGATATAGACAAATACATCAAGAGGGATATATAGAGAGGGAGGGAGAGGGAGAACTATAGAGAAAGAGATAGAGAGACAGAGTGAGATTAAGAAATAGAGAGGAAGGGAAAGGGAGAAATAGAAAGGAAGATACATGGGAGTATGATGTCTCCAACTCGAGCCATGTAGTTTAATGATGCATGGCTTGTCGTTTCTTTGGATTACCCAAGAGGAAGAGGATGCAGAGCATTGCTGAGTAAGTGTTGAGTCTTTGGCTTGTACCCTATTCTATTTTAAGTTGTGGGCATGTCTTTTTATGCAACTTAAGTGATTCCTACCCTAAGGAATTTTTTTTCCCCTTTTTAAATTTAATGACTTAAGGGACATGTACATTAAGTGATTTTATTAAACATGTGCCAAAAATGTCAAGGGAGCGTGGGATTTCAAGGAGCCTATTGGCTCATTTTTTAGGGATTTTATTTGGAGCATTGAATTGATTTGGTAATGGATCAATGGTTGAGGTTAAGTCCTTCTTTAGGGAGTCATTATATAGCATTTTAGGGTTCTTTTGGAGCTCATTATGCTCTTAATATTTTCTCTATTGTTGCTACAATCTTTGGCTTAAGGTTTGAAAACCCTTGAGTATCCTTGGTTTTAGAGAGACGTACAGGCTCCCCTAGTCAGAAGGGTGTATGTTGATGGAAGGCATTTGGTCTGTGATTCCTTAGCACATCATTTTTAGAGTTGCACTTTGTTATTAGGTTTGGAGACCATTTTGGTAGGTGAGATTCAAAATATCAGGATTAGATTTGGATTATCTACAAATGTGTCTTCATGTTCTGAGCATCACTAAATCTAATATTAGAAAGGACAAGTGGGATAGACCTAGTGCTAGTTTACTACGGTTTTGACAATGACAACTAGGGTTTAAAGATATTTATGAGGTATTTGTGCCTAAATATGCATATTGCTAATTATATTCATTTAGAAAATTATGGAAAAATCAATGTAAGCCATTTATGTAAATTTTGAGCAGATTTGAAGTTTTTTTTTGTCTTTTCTATATTCAAAATTTTTTAAAAAAAATAGAAAAAAAAAGATCAATAATCTGAGTCTAAATCTAAGTTTTTTTGCAAATAAAATTTTAAAAATTTTGTTGTATATTTTTGGGAATATTGTTGCTTTTCCTCTATCCCTATTTGAGGGGTATTATAGAGAGATATAGAGGGAGAGGTAGAGAGAGGTATAGCTATAGAGATGGAGAGGATGATGATAGAAATAGAGGGGGAGAGAGAGTTTTAGGTAAAGATAGATGGAGAGAAATTAAGATAGAGAGTGGGAGAGATAGGGAGAGGAAGAGAATAACTTTACAAGACATTCTCGTTTTATGTAACATGCTCATGTTATGTAAGGTGAGCATGTTACATAATGCGATTGTGTTTGTAAACATTTTTTTCCTACCAATTTTTGCTTGGTAATTGGTTTGCAAAATGAACCTAAAGGTGTAAACCGTTAAGTTTCCCTCATTTCATGTGTATTTAACTTTAAATGGTGTTTTTTGACTTGCCCATGTCATTAGGTTTACACATTATATAATAATTTTTTTAAAAATTCCCACCAAAATATTGCACAAATTCTAATATTTTTAACCATATATTATTTTTAATTTGAAATGTCTCCTTTTAAGGATACTTTTGCAATCCAATCTCACATTCTCCTCTTCTTGATGATGGATCACTAGGTGTGATCCAAAACGTCGAACAAAAATCATACATAGTTTAAGTTAGTAGCACACATTATTCTAACTAATTTTTATGTTTTCCTTGAATACATATGTATTGATTTTTCTATATGAATTTTGATCTATTTATCGAATTTTGAAAAAAAAAAGGAATTTTCTATAGTTCATTCTTTATACATTAAAAAATATATATTTTTTATTATTTTTGTGAAAGTTATATGACATGCACGCTTAATGACACATTTTTCAAGATGCACCCACTTTGAAAAATCACAAAAAATAAACAACTTCTAGTACTGACTCTTAACTATATTTCTCCCCATTGATTTTTTGAAAATACTAATGCAAAAAAAAAAGGGGGTGCACACCAAACACTATGTTATGTTTTAATGAGAAAAATAAGAACGCTTTTGTGTGCACACAAAATTTCACCTTCTTAATCTTAACTAATTTTTTCAAAACTCTAGTAGTTTAAAAACTAGATTTAGAGTACTACAATTTTTTTCTTGTCATATATCAAATTTTGAGTGCATACATCCCAAATTACTCATCCAAGTTCAAGTTTAGTTGATTTGAGAAAAAAGTGGTCACTTTTGACCCCCTTTTGTATACCATTTCCATGCACTTACTCGATGCTAAGTGATTCTTGAAGAAGAATAAAAAATGTGATCCTTGAATGTTGAATAGCATTTCTCCATTGTGGAAGCAAGAAAATTGCTTATAGGTGCAAGTGATCTTCCCATTCTAGATAGGAATATGTAGGAAGAAGAATGAATGTCTCTAAATTCTAAACATGATCCAAAGATAAAGATGATGCCCATGATGATGTCTAAATTAATGGAGCAAATCAATGCTAAATTATGACACATGTTGATAGGATGAATCAGGTATCATATAAGATTCAAGTACAAGAAACATGGATATATGGTGACAATTGAATGGAAAATAATTTGATACTGCTACGGATGATGTAAAAATGGATGATGACTAAGTTGGATATGTGAACTCATTAAAATTTGTAGAATCTATCACTATGAAAGCTTATGTAGGCAAGGGAAGAGAAAGATCCAAAGATGTATATGGAATGAAAAAATCATTGATGTGATCATCAATAAATTGTTGGGAATACTACATCATTCTTGTAGGTTGTTAGTGTGTCGTAATAATTATTTGTTTATATTATGAGTGTTTGTTTTAGTTGTTAACATCTCAAATTTTAAATAATTTTTATAAGAGGTTTCCTATTATATAGGATATATAAGTCCTATAAATATGTAAATGTATTGAAAGAAGTGAGGAATAGAAGCATAACATAACTTTCCTATATAAAACTTTCAATTTAACTTCTATTAACTCTACCAAAAGTCTCAATATGGTATTAAAGTGAGTTGAAATAAAACATATGGGTTGAGGATCTCCAAATGTTGAGATAAACAATCAATTTCTAAATTGTTTAATATGTTTACATCTAATCTACTAGTTTTGAATTGTGGGATACGAAGCAATTGGGATTTCATATAGTTTTTTATTAGATTTTGCAAAATGCTCTTTCACTTCTTGTTCACTCCAAGGATGTAGTTTGATCTCTAGAAGAGCACAAGAGTTTGAGCATAATTTGGAAAGTTGTATCAAATTAAGAACAAAAGGGTGGATTTTCCTAGTTTCTCATGTTTAAGAATATTTGAGTAAGATTTATAGAGTAGATTTTATTTTTATGTCATCCATTGATATTTTAGGAGTAGTGTTCTATGGTTATAATTCAATGTTTATGAATAATAAACCATTTCATATAGTATTACATAGAAACAATTGTCAACAATAAAACAACCCAAAAACATGACTAGGCATCCTCAAGATTAGTTTGATTTCCTCTAGGATCCTTGCAAATGTTTTTAAATCCATTGAGTGGCTTGAATCACTCAAGCAGATGCTTCTCCATTGTATTGTAATATTCTTGGTATTGCTTTTGTGTTTGTTACCTATTTGGTTTTATTAAATTAAATTGTTTACAACTAGTGATATTTCAATAATGTTAACGCGTTAAAAGTCTTATAGTCAAGGCGCATTATCGGTGGAGCCTTGTCCACCTTTGACCTTATTTTGATTAAGGAGTGTAGATACCATTCATAAGGAGATATTTTTTTTCATAATCTAAAAGTCAAGTTGTGTTATTTTGAATAGGGTTCATTTTCATGAGTAGTTAATTATCATGTCAAAATATAAAAAAATGCCAAAGATTTTTTTTTTTTAAAATGCCTCAATTGTAAATGGACGCACTATCACTTGTACATGATGTCCATCTTAAGGGGGCATTCTAAACTTGAGCTTCAAAGCTAAATTTTATAAGAAAAACAATTGGAAGTTTGAGGCAATTGGAGGACATTCAATCACCTCTCATCATTCACTAGCGACGAGGTTGCAAAATTATTTTAATGACAACACAACTTGTGCCAAAATGACTAAAATGAAGATTAATTTCCAAGTGGCAACGATAATAATCTTATATCAGTTTTTATCGAAGTGCTAGTAATCTAGAACAATGGCTACATACATGACAACAAGAATTTATATCTATGATTTGATTTTTATGTCTCCAATCATATTTTTTGAGTGATAATGATTAGTTTTGTTTGTCCCCAATCACATTTGTTGGGTGATTATGATTGGATGTGTTTGTCCCTATCCAAATTTTTTGTATGACATTAGATAGAAGTGTTAGTCCATATAGTTGGTTCCATGGGTGGATGCATTTGTCCCTATCCTTGGATAAAATTCAAAAGCATAATGAGGGGAGTTCCACTATTGTTTATCCTAAGTAGATGTGTATATCCTTATTCATATATTGTTTGATGAAATATTGAACATGGTCATCAAGTATTGTTAGTCCACTTATCCCCGTTTAGAGAATGATGTAATATGGTAGGTGTTGGGAATATTATATTATTCCTATAGGTTGTTAGTGTGTCATTGTAATAATTTTTTGTTTGTATTATGAGTGTTTGTTTGAGTTGTTAAAACAACTCAATATTTAGAGAGTTGTTATAGGGTGTTTTGTATAATATAAATCCTATAAATATGCTAATGTATTTAATGAAATGAGGAATATAAGAATAATATATTTCCTATATATATATTTTTAGTTTAAAGCTTCTATAAACTTTTTTAAAAATCTTAATATGAAAATAATACAAATGTCCTCAATAGTGTCTTCTAAATCTACAATGTGGGACTCTATTATAAAAAATGATGTTTTTGGTAGAAATGCATCTCAATATGGTAGATTTGAAAAGACGATGTCAATGTATTGGTGCATAGAATCACTAGAGACCATAGATGAATCAACATTGGATTCAAATGTAGCAAGAGGGGATGAGGGAGATGAGATCTCAATACAAGCCATGGGGATACATTTTTCATCCCCAAATGAGGTGGATGTCTCACAAGATGTTTGAGTGAGATCATATGGTCTTTCTGCATGTGTTGGAATTGAATGATTAGATAAGGCAACACCATGAGTGAGAAGAAGTTACATCAACAAAAACAATCTTTTGTTGGATTCCTTTTCTTCTCACAATATCCACACTTGATATTTTGTTTATTATAAGGATTATTAACAATACTCAAATCTAAGGGATTTAGTGTGAAAGACATGATCACTTGAACAACAAAATCAAAAGCATAAATGAAGTGTGAGTAAATATAAAAGAGCACAAAGACACAACACAAGGCACCCCCCTTGATTCAATATTTCAAAACCCCTAGATTTAATCACTTTATAATATAATGTTGTTTACAATGCAAGTAGGTCCAACATGGATTAAAAATGAAAAAACATGAAATTTTGAAGAAAACAACACTTGATTTCAAGTTATCGATAAAGAATTATTACAATTTTTTTTTTTTTTGTCAATAATGGCTTGAGAGACTTCTAATTTAATTTCCACAAAATTCACTTGCTATGTAGAAACTAACATATAGTCACAAAGTTATTTCATACTGCAATCAAAACCCAAAAAATGTTTTTCTTCACAACATGTAGAAGATGCAATTGTGATGTAAATTCAAACTTCATCTTGCATGAAAATAGTCGCATTGTGCTATTTTGACATTTTTTTTGTAGGATCCACTTACTATTTTACAAAAACTAACAAATACCTAGAAGGTTTGTATTTTCTATGAACAAAACCTATAAATGTTTAGCTTAAAAAAGAAAGTGATTAGCTAAAAATCGCACATGGCTAAGAATAGACATTTAGCCTTTAGATTTCATAAGCAAGATTACTTTCTACACTATTACTGCCCACCTCCGTTAAAATACTTATTGATCCCATCACACAAAGTGTATGAAAGTGTTGGTCCCAAAATAACCCCAATCCAAAATCCAAAGTCCATTATTTGTCATCCCAAGTTTGGAAAATACAAAATTCTACATCAAAAATGTCAAATAATCCATTAATGTCTACCATCCCCCATCATAATCCAACATCTCACTTAAATTTGAAAAATCCTATCTCACAAATTCATCATCTTTTAATAGCAACATTTTATCATAAAGACTCCTATAACACTTTATCACAATGCATATTTGGATAAAGTCAACTTTAGTATCAATAAGGATCACAATAACATCCATGAGTTATATGCAAGTGTCATGATCTTTACAAGACAACTTTCTTGTGCAAGTCTCTATTGGCATATCATGACACTATAATCTACATCAACACCATCAAGTGGACCAAAATTGTTACTAATTACTTGAGAGCAATGCCATTCAAAAAAGTATTTAAAAAGAAGAGAAAATAGTAAAGAAAAAATTACCATCTAGTGAAAACCATTTATATGACACCTTGGGACAATCATCATGATGAAAACTTAACAAATAAGTGTCATGTTTGACATTCAAAAATAAAAAAAAATAAAAGAAAAAAAGTAAAAACAAAAGGTAAAATTCATCCTATCCAAAGCGAACTTATTATTGGTGTTGGGTCAATGGATAAACATGAAAATCTTAAATAGTTTGAGATGCCACATCAATGTTTGGTATATGATCATTAACTTAATTTATTGAAGTTTTTACATTTTTTTTATATTGGTTTTGAGAAGTGAACTTTCTAAAAAAGAAAAATGATTTCTTTAATGCAACACTTCTCTATGCTAAAATTAGTTGTCATACTTCATATAACATTTATTTTAATTTCTTGTACATTTACACAATATAACTTTTTAAATAAAAAACATTCTTATGGAAAAATGAAAGTATGCAATTTTTGTCACAAAGGTGAAAATATGAAGACTATCAATTCATAAACTAGGAAAAAAAGATCTAATAATTGAGCATGTTCCAATAGTTGTTATATCATTTGTTGATTTAATGTCCAAAATTTTAAATAATATTGTACCAATAGTTGTGGCTTTAAAGTTATTAGTCTTGATGATGAGCACCCATAAATGAATGAAATGTATTCTTTAGATCTAAAAAGCAACAAATCATGCGATGTCACATCAACACAACAATATAACATGACTTTGTGCACAACTATCAATCAAACTTTTTGGGGGCTTTTTTGGACACCTCAACAAAAAACAAGCTGATGTGACATCATATTTGATGATGATGTAGCCCTGAAACCTTAATTATAAATAGTCGTAAAAATTTACAAGTAATTTGAAATTTCCACATTAGATTTTGAGAAGCCTGAAGTGAATTGTTATATTTTAAATTAACCCATTGTGGAAAGATCAAACAGATATATTAACCTGAACATGAGATTTCTCTATTTCATCCTTGAATAAATCTTTGCAGAAATTCTGTCTTACAAATTAAATCATATATGGGTTTAGTTCCAGAACCCATGTGAAAAGAATTAAAAATCTACCAAGAATCAGATTTGTACACGCTTTGTCCACCTCGAATTGAACCCACACTGGGTCTTCAAATGCAGAGCATCGCCAGGGTATACACCAAGAAAGAGAACATAAAATGTATTTATCACTTTAAGGGCAGGAATCTGCGAAAATGCCGGACCACGTAATAAAGAGAAGATGCCAGAAACAGAGTGTTCCATCTCTGTGCAAATCTTCCTAATTTCCCAAGACATTCGCCCACAACAACCACCAATCTCTTCTTCTGGTTTTTCCTCCGCTTCACATTTATGGGCGCCGTCTCCTGCATACGCCGTGCAAAGATCAAGCAAGCCACTTTGCTTTTAAAAGCCTTAGGACTCTTCTCCCTTTTCTTCAATACATTTTTCAGTTTATTAAGCTTCGGCGTCCGAATCTGCTCGTCTCTTTCTCTGCCATTGCCCACATTGAGAACTGTCCTATGTACCTCCAATGGCGACCCATATTCCGGTTCATCAGTTTGTGACACAGAAAACACGCTTTCAATATAGCTAAGCAGGCTATGTTCCCTCATTCCATCCATGGAAACGTGCGTAAGCTTTAAAGACAAGTGCTTTTCTATGTCATCCTCAGGGTCGGTGTCACAGAGCATCTCTTCTTCGATGCTCTTCTCAGCGTCCAGCAGAACCATTTTTCCGGCAAATGTGTAGCCGGAGCCAGAGCGGAACGACAATGCCAAGGCCAGTAGGCGGTGAACCAAACCACGCGCCAGCCACGGAAGCCACGACGCCGCCTGTGTGGCCACCGTGGCTGCGCCCAAAGTATCGTTGCGTCGCTTCGACACCTTAAGCAACGCCTGCATTACGAAAAGCCCTAGCCGCGCTACATTAAACAAGTCTTCCAGTGGGCCCGCCGCCAGGCCTGCCCATAATGTGTAGAGAGTGTGCGCCACCGGCATTACTTTGGGGATTATGTCCTTCCTGGAGACGATGTGAACGAAGTGCTTCTTGTAGCGTTTGTTAATGTGCTTTGCCAGGGCTGAATCTGCGAAAAAAGGGCACCCGAATGTGTAGCACTGCAGCTGCTCGTGGCACCACCGTGGCGTTATTTCTAGCAATCGTAGTGTTAGCAACGATGCCACGGCGCCTCCTAAAGAGTGCCCCGTTAGCACCACGTTTTCGCCTCGTATTAGCAACCGTCTGAAATACTGCAACGGAATACTTTTTGCTCTCTCCAGAAAACCTGTCACATATTGGGAAACGATTGCCAAAATGAGTGACATTTCAATCTTGTCAACACTGTTAAATTGATGAGTTGGGGAAAGGACCCGTAGTTGAGCATGTTCTAATAGTTGTTATATATATGTTGATTTCATGTATAATATTTTTAACAAATATTAAACTAATAGTTATGACTTTAAAGTTGTGAGTGTTGATAATGACTACCAATAATTGAATAATATGTATTCATCAATGTAAAAGCAACAAATCATGTGATGTTAGTGTACCAATAAAACACAATTTAATACAAGTATCCGTCTCACTTTTTTTTTGGACCTTTTTGGACACCTCGACAAAAAACATGCTGATGTGACATCATATTTAATGATGTGGTCTTGAAACCTTAATTATAAATAAGGGCGTTGCCAAATGTGGTCTTGAAACCTTAATTATAAATAAGGGCGTTGCCAAACACGCTGCTGTAAAAATTTGGGATTTTTTTGAAATTTTCATGTAAGATTTTGAGAAGCCCAAAGTTAGGGTGCTTAACTATCGGGTCCTCTCCTCTAGAAGGTATTTTTCACAGTGTGTCAAATTGTGATATTGTTATTAGGATTCAATCATGTAGCTTTACAAGTCAAACTCATTGACCAATATTTCATGAGTAGTGGTTCACAAGAACCCATCTCTCTTAGCACTTCACCTCTATGCAATGAGTGAATGTCTCTTAGCACTTCACCTCTATGCAATGAGTGCTAAGTGGACCATTCACTCATTGCATAGAGGTGAAGTGCTATGAGAGATGGGTTCTTGTGGACCACTACTCATGAAAAATGGGTCAATGAATTTGACTCGTAAAACTTCAAGTTGAATCTTGATAACAATATCACAAGATTGAGCCCAAAAACTTTTCACATAAACTTTTACATCTTCAATGTTTTTAGTTAAATAGGCCTGAAATTTGTGCATTTTGAATTTCAATGGTAATATAGATTTAAAAGGAGCGTTGAGTAGATCAAAGTGTTAAAAAATATATACAAATATATTTTAATTTTAAGTTTTACTTTTATTTATTTTGAATTGAAATATTATAATTTAATTAGTGAAGATAATAAAATATATATTTTAATTATATTTTATATATATTTTTTATATATATTGATAGTTTAGTCAAAGAGTATTTTGGTTTAGATATATGTTCTCTTATATTGTTATAATTCATTATATAAAATTTTATTGGTGATGATGATAGTATGCTTCTTGATTATGTCATCCACAAAAGTTCAAATATTCTAAATTTGCAACTTAATCAAAGACCAATTTGTTATTTGGACAAGTACAAAGTATTTTTTTGTTGAGTGTCAAATTATGATTTTTCATCAAGATTTAAAAATAAACTTCTAAGTCAAACTATGAGTGCTATGTGAACCATTCATGCTTTAAGAGATGGGTGTGCATCAACCTCTATTCATGAAATCAAAAGTTACGTGCATAAATCCTAATAAAATATTATAATATTCATTTATTCTTAATCTTAACCAAAAGACATGTTTTGGTATATATCTATGTTTCCTCATAATTTTATAGTCTTAATTAAAAGATAAATTTTAATTTTGATGTAATCCACCATATAATATTCAACTGATAAATATAATTATATATTTCTTGTTTATGTTCTACCAAAATTCAATTTTAATTTAAATAAATATTTTCTTATAAAATTATAATACCAATATCTATTTAATTTATTTTTTTCTAATTAAAATTAATTTTTCAATAAAATTATATAAATCCATAACAGTTTATAATAAATTGAAATTAGTGATATTGCTATCAGAATTCAATTGTATAGTTTTACAAATCAAACTCATTGACCCCTGGTTGAATCTAGATAGCAATATCACAATTTGACAGGCTGTAGAAAATACTAAATATCTTAAAAAAGAAAACAAATTATAAATAAAAAAATTTAAAATTGAAATAAATATAATGAGACAAATTGTCTATCGAACTTTCTGACTGTAAATTAATTGAAAAACTTCAATTAATTTAACAATGACGGTCAAATGTGGATCGAGAATGGTAGATGGACAATGCCTAATGAGATTTTAAAGGAGGTCTCGCGTTCGAATCCGGACTAATCCGTTAAAAAAAATCACGGAAAGAAACATCAGAATGTTCGAAATCCTGGTTTAATTCTTTCAGAAAAAAAAGCGAAAGAAGCTTCAGAATAAAACTTTAACTTGCAAAAACACTCAGTAGCGAATAAAAAAGGCAGAGAATTAAATAGATGACCTGCATGCGCAGCTCCTACGCCCAGGCTCATAGACCTCTGCATCATATTGAGATCCGTAAGAGCGTCCAGAAAGCCGGTGGTGCCTCTGCACGAGACTATCATGTGACCACACTTTAGGCTTTTCACGACCAGAAGAACCTGTTTGCAGCTCCCGAAGCCCTCATTTCGCAGCTCCTCTTCTGCCAAAAAATGGTACTTTGAAGTCTTTGGGAGGCCATGCTCGCCGTCGAGAATAGCGAGTTCCTCCTGAGGATTTTTGCTGTACGCCACTGCCGAAAGAATTAGGGCGTCCACCAGCCATACCGGATGATGATCTTCATTGATTATTTGGCTCAGCGATGCCATGGACCTCCTTTCTCTACAAATAACTATGCTTCCATTCCTCTTCATGGATAAAAAGTATATAAACACAGTCCCCTTTGATTTGCGCCGAAAGGAACAGAGAATCTCTTTCGAAATCTTGTGCAGGTCTGCCTTTTCCGCACAAACTTGGTGTTCAAACCCTTACAAAGAACAATTCCTTCCGTGCTTCCAAATATACTAATCTATTCTGTCTGCCGGAGAAAATCTTTTGTTTATTAACAGATAAACATCATTAGCTAATGTGATTATCCATTGGCCACGCCATGTGTATCCCTCACACGTCTTCTGCAAAAGGTCTTTTTATCTCTTCCATTCCACTTTTCAAATTTGTTGACATAGCAACTCTAGCTTTATCAAATTTAGTCAGATAAGTACATCCCCACAATTAGTGGGCTTTGTCTGGTGTGAATTATTTGGTGGAAAAACAATTTCGATACTCTTTACGCTATTTGGACAACATACCAAATCCCAGTCTAATCACATAATCGAAGACAAACTTAGTAAGAGTCCGAGACATTATTGGCGACAAAACGGAACGGAACTGGTCAGAAAATGATATTTTTTCTGTTAAAGTTTTTCTCAATCATTATTTTTTAAAGGTAATTTTGTTGCAGGTAAGAGCTTATGAGGTCCAATCTTCGCCTTTCTCTGTGGTATGGAGGCATGCAGCACCAATATCAGTCATGTGAAAAAAATTTCTTAAAAAAGATTTATATTTTAATAATTTTATTTTTATATATGAAGAAATATGCATTTTAATATATTAAAATATTTGTTTTTGCATGGTGAGGTACAATACCATAATGAAATACACAGCTAAATATATTTGTATCTACAAGAGATTACAATATTATGAAGGAGAATACATTTGAACAAAAAGTTGTCTTTCAACTATAGAGTCATGAGTAGGAGTGGCTAGACATGTCAATGTCTTTGTCTTTATATAGCATGTTAAATCATTATGAAGAAGCATAAATCTAACTATATTAGTACACTTTATTTCATGTAGCATATAACATTATGAGGAGGCACACATCTAAGCTAGCGATCATTATATAGTAGACTATACTGTGATGAAACATACATCTAAATATATCAACATCTATACCTTTATATATTATATTACAACAATATAAAGAAGCATATATCAACATCGTTACCTTTTTATATTGTATTACAATATTATAAAGGGTATGCATCTAATCCAAAAGTTATACTTTAGTTAAGTTGTCATGAGTAAATTGAATTAATTTGTCAAAGTCATTTAAACTAAAAGTTATCCTCCAACTAAATTGTTATAAATAAGATGAACATATCCATAAGATTTAAACCATGATGAACGACTTAATTTAAAAAATGATACCAATATTGATTAAAGTTAACAATATAATTCATTTGTTTTAAATTATATGTCTTAAAGAATACAAACTCTATTATTGCACATATATAATACCACATGATCACAATGTACTTGTTTTGTTATGACTTGCAAGATTAAAACGAGGATGCATATCCTATTTGGATAATGAAGATTTTTTTATGTGGTATTATACATGCCTTGGCCAAACATTGAGATGATTGTGCCACTTTCAATTTTATTTGACCATGTGGGTTTTAGAGGTGTTGTAAAGATTCAAAAATATATATCATTTACATTTTGAGTTCTTTAATTTAGAATATAATCATAATTTAAAAATAATAAATTAAAGAGGTAGAAGAGATTGTTTGTAAAATAGAAAATAACAAAATAAGATTTATAAAGTTTAAATTTTTTATTGGAATAAGAAAAATGCTACAAAGAACAAAGAGGCTACAAATAGCAAGAAGGTCTAAAACAAACCAACAAAGAGGAACTACAATGACAACTTGCTAAAATAACAATCAAGCTTTACATCATCATGAAAGTTCATCTGTTGCAAACCAACTTATAAAAGTCCATAATAGATTTGGAGCAATATTCCAAATTTTTGAATTAGCACACAATATCATGTTTTTCCCCTTAGGTGAACCTAAAAATATATGCCCCTGAATAAGCCCTCAAGATCCTAAGAACACCACTATTTTGTAGCAATGCATCGATCTATAGCATTATTTTGTTGATTTTCTTCATCAAACATACCATCTTCATCATTCTTTTTAGCTCTATTATTTTATTTATTAACAACCCCAACATCATAAATCTTTTTCTCATGATGAGGAATATATTCATCCATGAGTAGCATAACATGAACTTCTAGCACCAGGTCCATCAATACAAAATCCCTTTAGAATGGTATTCTATATTTTTTCTTCAAACTTCTTAATTTGAACTTGAATGTTGTGTATTATTCCAATATGATAAGGATTTAATCAAGGAATATTCTACAATTTGCTAATACGAAGGGATAAATTTGAGAAAAAAATCTAGATTTCAACTTACAGAGGGGGAAAGGAATAGGAGAAAACAACCAAGAATCTAAACCTCTAGATGAAATTTTAAATAATAACTTGCCTCAGTTTGGGTGATGACATTGTGGTGAGAGGACAACCCAAGAAGCACAATTTTCCAAGACCAAGCCTAATGGAAGAGAATTGGGAGGGTGGAGAAGAGGGAACACCACAGTTGGTGAGCATGAGCATAGAACCAAAAAGCGTGTTTGATAGACTCGTTTTTGGGTTAAAAAGGAAAAACTAGGGTCAAGAAGATTGAGAAATGATCACCAATTTTCATCTTGATGTGGAGAAAATTCTATGTTGTTAATTGAGATTGATGTTTAGATTTTGATTTCCATATTTGAAATTTTAATTTTTTTTACCTTGTTTGATTGAGGTCGCACTTCCATTTAGAATTGAGTGAGGGTGCTAATAGATAGTTGGGAGGGGATGTTTATATATTGTCTTAAGAGGGAAAGATCAAATAATTTATATTATGGGTCATTTCTAGTCCTTTAGGAAGTTATCATGGCATGGGGTGGACAACAAAGGAGAAATATCAAGAGTCACTAGTTGTTGGATTTTTAAAAGAGGATGTTTTCCAAATTAGGGTGAGTTAAATTAGGATTTGATTTGATTCCAAGACATCCAACTAAAATTGATAGGGTTACACAAGTCTTGAATTTCATTTATTAAAAATTAATTTCCCTTAAGGTTTTTGAAAATACCAAGAGGTTTTTCATCTTGTTGGATTAAGTGGTTCCACCAATGGAAGGGGTAGCAAAGCTCAAGACATGGCTCAAGGTTTGATAATAATAAGACAACCTACTAAAATTTATCTACTAAGCTAACCATATGGAACTTAAATGAGAAAACTCATAAGTTTTAAAAAATGGTGCAAGTAGTTTATCTTTCCAATTAACTAAATTCCAATATCGCTTGATAGTAAAAAATGGATGGAGTTTCAAACCAAGAGATTTCAAGGGTCCTCTCCATCTAAGGCCCTAATTATCTACTTTGTAGTAATACATATGCCTTGGGTAAATGAGTCACCTCTATCTTTTGGTTGGATGAAATGAGCCTATGGCATTGTAGGAAGACATTTCTTATTGCCCCAATCAGTACAAAGGAAACTCCCTATCAACCAAGGGTCAACTAATTGTAGAAAGTTTTAGAGGGGAGCCAATCTAGGAAGAGATGTACACATTGATGGATGAAAGGATTTTTTTTTCCATTTATATTCATATAGCCATGACTAAGAATTAACTAATCTAATTCATGGGTTTTTCCTTGATTGTTCTCATGAATCATTTCCACATATCCCTGAGGGAAACTCCAATGCCAAAGGGAATCCATAGTTATCTAGAGGTAGAACCATGTTTCACTTCATGCCAATTACCCAAGATCTAAGGAGGTCAAGGGCTAGGGTGGGTCATAATAAATTTAGTTTCATGAATGATCACATTAGATCTAAAAATAGTATAAAAGAGCTCCAATATGTCTAATGTGTGAGCCATCTCCTCAAATAAATTTTGGATTAAAAGCATGATATCATTGGAAAATTTAGAGTCGAGAGCTTTAATATTTCCTAGAATAGAGATACCATGGATAAGTTTACTAGAGAATGGATGTTGAAAAATATAATTAAGAGCATTGAAACTAGAAGGACAAAGAAAGATGGAGCAAGAGGGAAACCTTAGCGAATGTATGTTTGCAATGGGAATTGGAGAGAGAAAGTTCCATTAATGACCACTTTGGCATTAGTATCAAAAAATAACATATTAATTTTTTCATAGAATTTGGGGCCAATGCCAAGCCATTTTAACATTTTAAGGATGATGGATAGTGAATGCAATAATAGGCTAAATTGTCAATATCAAGTTTAACAAGTAGAGTGTCCTGGGTAGTTTTTTGTTCCCATTCAATAGTTTACTAAGTAAGAACCAAATAGTCAATAATGAATCTCCCTCTTAAGAAGCTGGTTTGATTAATTCAACCAATGTCTTTAGTGATTTGTTTGATTTTATATGAAAGTGGTTTACTAATGATTTTTTAAGAAGTATTGAATAGGGTAATATGATTCCATGTATTAATAGGGTGAAATAAGAAAGGGGACAATGGAATGAGAATAGAAGGGGATAATGGAAATTCAAATGGAATAGTAGAGATTAGTGGAATGGGCTAGGAGGGGATCACATTACATAGGGGTGGACTATTAGATGTTAATGGGATGGTATTAGGAAAAAATAAAGGAAACATAGGGTGAAATAGGAGAACATAATGGGACAAGATCAAGATGGGATAATATAATAAAGGGTGAAATAAGAGAGGGTAATAGGATGTGAAATTTGAATAGAAGGGAATGATGGAACATAGGATGGATTAGTAGAGATTAATTGGATACACTAAGAGATGATAACATAACATGGGGTGTGTTAGGTCTCAAAATTGTTGCTCCACTTCTTAGAAAAAATAATACTCACAAGGTTAGGGGTGTCATCATGTGGGTAAAATAGTTCATCAACAAAACCATGGAGGATCTTAAGATAACTCAACAAGAGTGGGTTACATCTTATCCACTTCGAGCTTAGATTAGACTCAGGAGGGTATTCTTGATGAGAAAAAACCAAGTTCTTGTATCAATTGTTAGAAAATTTAATCTCTATCCAAATATGACTTCAATGGATGAGATACAAGGCTTGGACTACAACAACATAAAAACATAAAACTCATATGCAAATTTGAAATTAAGTTGCCTTAATATGGAAATACCATTGTAATGTCATAAATTACATCTTATATAATTTCATTTCCCATGAGCCTCCCATTTAGATAAATTGAAGATAATAATGCAATGTCCCTTTCATCCAACTTTAGTTTAATCCTTAACCCATTTGTTTCATGTTTTTCTAGTGATTTGTGTCTTCAACAAACACATATTACACAGATGTTTATGCATCGCACAAATTCCTCAAATAGATTCCTGACTACAATAGTCATTGAAATGTTACGTTTCCCACCTACTAGTGAACATAATCCCTCTGCTAGCTCATAGATGCGTTGGGATGACTCTTGTATGAATAAACCTCTCTAAAACACTTCATTTACTCTTTCTCTCAAAGAGACACAAGAAAAAATTCACAAGTTTTTCATTCTCTCTTACTCTTTCTTCATCACAATAACTTCTTCGCCTTCATTCCATCATCTCCATTGTATCTTCTTGCCCTCACAACCATTCTACATTGAATCTTTGATATTATCAACACGTTTTTCTCAAGCCTGGAGATTGTAGCCTCTCCCTCTCAACATTCTCATCTTGCTAAAGGAGGGAAACTATGATTTCTTCATTGTATTGTATTTTAATCTAGTTAGCATATTTATTTCTTCTTCTATCATGTCTATTTTATTTCTCTCTATCCTATCTAGCTATTTGTGGAGGTGGAGACACCAAAGTGAGATTTGACTAAGGAAAATCACTAAATAACCCCAATATTTTTCCTTGGTCTTATGTGTGTAGGAACTTAAGATTTTTTTTTTGCTAGAGAATTCATTGATTGGTTCTCTATGAGTATTTTCTTCCTCTCCTCTCATTTTATCATTTGTTTTTTATTTATTTTAAATTACTTTAATTTTTATTACTCTCGATGTCTTTCTCACATTTTAATATTTCCAATTATTATACTGATAGTAGTCATTTTTTTTTCTTTGGGACTTTCTCATTTTTCGATCTGTATGAGACTTCAATGTGTTGCAGAAATGTTTGTGTGCCATGTTTTCATCCTTGGCTGAGAGCTTGTCATTTTTTCCAAAAGATCTATGTGGCCTACTCTTTCATTTTTTGGAACTCTCACCTTTTAATTTTGCATAAGTTATAAACACACTCTTCATCACTTCATCTTCTCACCTAATCTATATATTTTGAGATAGTTGAGGGATATTTAATCCTTGATACCTATAATATTGAGAGTAGCAAATCGCTTCCCAAATATTTTGGTGAACTAGACGTGAATGCATCTTTGCTCTAGTATTTGTCAAAAAATTCTTCTCTCTTATTTGGAGTCTTGTTGGACCAAGTGTTATGATCATCTTAGGAGTTTCATGATCCAATCTACAACTTTTGGATAGTAGTAAGAAGAAGCATTCAACATTCGAACATGGGTTCAAGATGTCAATTTAGTCCAACTCATTAGGCTCTTGATTTTGAGCAATTCACTATGGACTTACCATTTGTCTATACAACTTCTTTCATTTTTGTTGATGTTCCTATGGATGTTCAAATAAGTTCTCATCCTAGTACTCCATCTAGACCTTCTTCTCTCGTAGATCATGGTGCACTACTATAAAGACTCTATTTGAGCAACTCTAATATCTAGAGGAGAATTTAAAGGATTTTGATGACTTTCTTAAAAAATATTCTTGGTATGTACAAGCTACCCCTGTTATCGCCAATCTAAGAAACATGGCTATCCTGGAACTTGGTAAAGGGCAATAGGAATGCATTTGAATGTGTTGATGCCCTTTGCGTTGGTAAATATGGTTGCCACTATTCTTACATCTACTTTGCTCTTTTTTGGTGCTTCTACTAGCACTATGTTTGTGCCCCTTGCCCATCTTGGTGTTTCAATTTCTCATACACCCTTGAGGTATACCATTTGGGAATATCTTCTCCAAACTTCCATTGTTCATGTTTCTATAATTCATACTTTTGTTATGATGGCTAATCCACCTCCTCTTCCATCTAATCTAGTTTTAAACACCCTATTGCAAAATATGGGTCAGATAAAATCACAATTAGTGAGCTTATCCAACACTGTTTCTCATTCTACTTTGTAGCATTATTACCATTGCAATCCTTTGGCCCTAAACATTCTGAATGTCCCCATCCCCCAAGTGTTAGGAATTTCATAATTCGATAAATAAAATGGTAGAGGTGAGACTTGTGTCTTGTCATTCACCACTATGTGCAACAATTTCCTTTACTAGGATGAGTTGCTACCTAAACTATTTCCATGGCCCCTTAAGGACACTACATTGGAATGGTTTTTCTCCCTTCCTAACAACTCTATTTTTACTTTTGAGAAATTAATCAACTAGTTCTTGTAACAGTTCTAAGCTAATACCAAGCCAAAGGTCACGTTCATTGATCTTGTCCATTATAAGTAGGGAGCTCATGAGAAAGTGACTAATTTTATTGCTCTTTATCAATCTTTATTTTCTTATATCCCCTATGCCCTACCCAATTCTAATGTTTAATGTGTATTCATGGGGAATTTGTAGCTGAAATTAAGTGAAAAGGTTCTTCTAATGAAATATCCATCCTTTTCTCATCTATGAACTACACTTAGAGATTATTAGCAGAAGGTGACATAGTATGAGGGTTCCTCCTCATCCTATTATCTTGATAATTAGACAACATGTCTATTCCAGGATATTCTAAAAAGAATAAAGAAATAGAAAATGTTGTTTCCATTCCTATTAAAAAGAACATTGTGTAATGTAATAGAATTTTTATAAAATTATATGAATCTTATACTAGTGTTCTTTAAATTTTTTTAAAAGATAGTTTAATTACTCTTCTAGACATCAAACCACTTCCTAATGATAATCCATACCCAAGTTGGTATGATGCACAAAAAAAATTTAGTATCATCAAGTCCTACGTCATGACACTGAACATTGTGTGTGTTTGTGACATGTAATCTAGGACCACATAGATAGCGGTGCCATCCAACTTGGTGATAGGAAGAAAAAATTAAACAAATATATGTCTAATTAGATAATAGCTAGCTACACATTTACACAGATCCATTCCCATCCCATTTTGCTAATTTAACTATAGTTGAGCTTCTACATCTTCTTAATCTGGTCATTATTAGTATGTGAACATGGTCTCATTTACTCTTATTAATCTTGTGAGTTGTATGGAGAAGATTCCTAAAATAAATTTCACATCACACAACTTCCCTCTTGATAAGGAGCACTTCCCTATTTACATCCCCATTAGGTCAATAGTAACATCGTAACTAGTGTTATGGTTAACCCTGCCAGTAGGGTTAATGTTATCATGGAGGAGACTCTCTTTATTAATGATTTGCATAAGGATAAATAAAAGGAGTCAAAGGATATGATTTGCACTCATAATGACCTTTTTGTACCACCTATCAATTCTATTTATTTAATGGTCAGGTGGTTTGACCTCAATCTATTAATGTTTTATTTATTGTGGTTCTTGAATCTAACCTATTCAAAGTAAGACTAGGAATTTCATTGCTAGTTTCTATGAATTTCATCACATCGGTAGCTCACATGTTTGAATTTACCTCATGATGGTACAATGCACACTATTCATGACATTGGGTACAAACCACTTGTGTCACGTGGGGGATTTTGTTAGATCATTTTTGGCCTACTCTAGTTGGACCTTTATTTTCCCATGGAGATTTATTCTATAGGGATTATTTTAAGTACAATAATGGGGTCCTAGCCCCTAATTTTTTCTTTCCTCCATCTCATGCTATTTCTATGATGACATCTATGTGTGCACAAAAATAGGCTTTATCTTTTGTGCCATCCTCATCAAGGGCTACAAACAAGCACATTCCTACGATTAGACCCTCTTCTACTAAGGTTTTACAAGTTCTAGTGGTGTCCTTTGTCCCCTCTAATATACCTAGCATAGGAAAAGGAAAGGCATTCACGTTGGTGAAATATAAGCCTTGGGTTTTTTAACTCCTGATTTTGCCTATGATTCCTCACCCTACCTTGTATGGTAAGGGGAAGCATGCAAACAGAGTTAGTTATTCTTGTATTTCTCTTATGCATCAGTCCCTAAGGCCCCCTCTTGTTCCTCCATCTACTTCCAAAGTAGAGAAAAGAAAGGATGCCACAATCAAGACTTGAGTCCCTATTTATGTGGCACTTCTTTTCTCCCTAAGGAGCATGTTATTTTGTCAATAATAACTACAAAGATAACTCTAGTGGAGTAGGAGACCCTAGAGTCTTCTCAGTATTTTATTCTTTTTATTCATAATTTTCGGAACCAACTTGTGCATGAGTGTAAGAGTCCTTGACAAGCATTGGCTTAGGCATGTGATACCTTGTAGAATACCAAGGTGAACCTTCTATTTTTGTTTTTACTTATGTCTTTGATTCTATTAATTTTATTTCCATTCTTGTTTTTGTTTCTATTACTTTATTTTTTCTTTCAACTTCTTCTATGGATCCTGATGAACCTTACCTTGAGCAAGTACAAGTGTTCATCGCTCCCTCTTCAGAGCCTCCTTTGGTCATTTCTTTGCTTGAATTTCCTTGGTTTTATGAGTCCATGGATATGCTTCACATGAAGGTCATATCTACTATAAATCATTCTTCTTCTTCCCTTTCTTCTGTGTATAATGTGAGGGTTCCACATCCTCCTCTTAAACATCAATTAGAGCATGACCTCATTTCAAAGGACATTATAAAAATTATTCTTCATCTTCTCCACCTTGTTCTAGTTTGGCTTGTTCTATTATTGTGATAGAGGGGTCTTCTTCTTCCCCAAAATTTGTCATTGTCCCTCTTCCAGAGGTCGACAATGACTCCCCGACTTCCCACCTCATGTTCAATCACTTCACTCCACTTTAGAGAAGTGCATGTGGGAGTCATTGGAGGATAGTTTGAATCTATAATCCATATTTTTTAGATTGATGATGTTATCCTCATAGGAGATCCTAGATTAATATGTTCAAGAGACCTCCTCCTTGGCTCTTGTTGTAGGTGAGTCATCTGAAACTACTTTTTTTGTTCTCCCTTTGCAAGCTTGTCCTCCCTCCCCTTAAAATGATCTAGATTGGGAGTAGGATGACATTTTAGAGGTGCTTGACTAGAGTAGTAACTCTTCTTATCTTTATATTAGATTTGTGTGTTTTTTTTTCCCTCTTACTTGTTTATTTATATTTCTTCTCTCCCTTAGATGACCCTTGTTACCCTTGTAGGTACTTGGATACATGAGATAAAATATGTTGTACCTTCTCCCATATGTTTTATCATTCTTCTATTTATTGTAAATTGATTTTATTTTCACATTGGGGATGATGCAAAGCATCAGGGAATTTAGGATTCTTCCATGTTGACCCAATTTTTTTATTGTCTTCACATGCTCTTCTTCTCATTCCAATATATTTAGGGAGAGATGATAGTTCATATAATTTACACTATATAAACATTTATTATGATTTCTTATCCCAAATACTTGAATCCCCTAGTGCTTTCAATATCTTTATCTCTTATTTTCTTGATTTTGTGGAATCCATGTGTTATCTCTCGCATGGTAACATTCCATGGATACATCTCTCTATGTATGTCATGAAAAAAAATCTCTCTTTGTCTTTCTTCTCCTTAGAATGACTTATGCTCCTCTATGTAGCACATATCATTCTAAGTGGGGCTATCGTACTAGGTTATTCTTTTTTTTAGAAATGTGTCATAATATGTCTTAAAAATCTTGATGTATGTAATGACAAAAAAAAGGTCCCCTTAACTTGGATTTGATTTAGTGTTGTAATATGCCTAACATATTCACATTAGGTCTTGGGCCCTTGTGAACTAATGGATTTAAATGGTACCTTGCTAAAATGTTGTGAAGTGTTGTAACACACTTCCACACTTTTCTAAGGTTTTATTAATTAACTAAGCTTAATGAACCTCTTTTTAATTGAAAAATAATATTAGTCTTTCCTTATTTGAAGTGTTGTAAAGTGTTGTAACACACTTTCACACTTTTCTAGGCTTGTCATCAATAATTGGGCTTTCTTGTGCTTTAATTGGCCCTATTTTGCATCCACAAGCCCCATTTATTGCATCTTTTCGAGGATAATCCTGACACCAATCAGTAACCAATCATAATTTGGGTGTTTTTGGCTTGTGTGACCTAGATTTAGTGATTTGGGACTCATTTTCCACCTTGGGCGAATGGGTCCCACCTAGATTTTTGGGTCCTGAACTTGTTTTCACACATTTCTAAGCACTTTTGGTTTTTGGTCCCATACATTATGCCTAATGGGACTCATTCGCCACCTTGGACGAATGAGTCCTATGTGGCCAAAAGTCAAATTTAATTCAAATTTCTGGTGGGATTTTATTCTCCTAGATCTGATGTCGGCTTGTAGTGTTGTAATTTTGGGAATTCTTACATAATTGAGTATAAATACAAGGTTCTTTTACTCATATTCAACACCTAGCATTCAAGATATCATTAAGCATTCATAAGAGAATTCAAGGATATATTATCAAGCATTTTAGAGCATTCTTCAAACATCAATCATCATGCCAAAGATTTCATATACCATGTTTGTTATTGTGCTATCAATTATGATGTAGAGTTTATGATTCAAGCAAGTGTTTCAAGCAAGGTTAGCATCAATCAAGAAATAGTCAAGGACCAAATCCATTACATCCATTTCAAGCATATTTGTAGCACCTTATTACTAGGGTTTGGTGAGTTTCAATATTGCTATTTGTTCATTCATCATTATCCATTCATATTTTATTTCATTTCAAGGTTTAATTACCAACAAGGGGTTTGACCAAGGAAAACCCCTATTCACTAACCCAATAATTTTTTTTACCTCTTCTTTGTGTGTGATTTGCATGTTTAGGTTGCATATTTCCTTAGAGGCAAGATTGGAGAAAAGTTGGAAATCATTCAAAGTGGCCAAAGTTGTCATCAAGCCTTGGAGAACCTTGGAGAAGACCTACAGGTTGCAAATCGAAGATTCACATCCAAAAACTAGTCAAGAAGAATAGACCAGACAGAGAAGAATAGGATCAACTTTTAAAGTTGCAGAAAAGCCCAACTGGACTGATTCACCACTTCTGGTGAATGAGTCCCAGTTCCAGTACATTTTTAGGATTTTGTAGATTTGGATACACTTTTGGCAGAAACTTGTTCCTACCCAGTTTCCCAAAAACATGACTGTTCCCCTAGCTTGGTGAATGAGTCCCAGTCAGCCTTGATAGTAGATTTTCTAGTGATTAAGACCTCCATTCAACCATCTCCAATTTCCTAGGTGCACACTTTTTGTTTTATAGTTTTATGTTACATTTCAATCATATTTCTAGGTCATTTAGAGTTAGTTTGCATTCAACTAGGGTTTTTCATTTCATGTTTCATATCATTGTATTTTCCAAGTCTAAAATTGGTGGTAAACCCATCATTAGATCATATTCATCCCCTAGGACAACCCTATTACAATATTTCTTTCTCTTTTTCTTTGAGATCTTTAGGGTTACCCTTGAATGAAATTGGATTTGTTGGTTTTCTCTATGTCCTAAAGCATATGATAGCATCCATCCCACAAAAACATCATTTCAATGTCTTATGATGTTGTTGTCTAGCTTGGGGATTAACTAATTAGACTTGTATTTTCTGTACGACTATCATGTAACATAGTTTGTAGAAACCAAAGGCCTATCAAATTGTCATATGGTATATAACATAAAAAAACTTGCTATCCATACTTATCAACATCATATTTATATCTTATTATATTTATCATGTCTATTTTTTTCTTTTATGCTTAAAGTGTTTGTCTATAGTTAACATGTTTGTAGTGAATTTACAGTTAGCTTTGTAGAATAGAAGACACATGCCCTCTTCATGTCTTAGCTCAACTTTACAATTGCATACATAGGATCAAAGACCTACATCCTCTTCGTCTTTGGTATACTCTTCAACCTCATTTTCTCTCTACTTTAGCTCACATCTTCTAGAATGCATATGATCACTAAAGTGGGGGAGAAATGTACTATTAAAAATTACATCCTATACAATTTCATATCCCATGAACCTCACCTTTAGATAAATTAAAGATAACAATGCAATGTCCCTTTTATCCAACTTTAATTTAATCCTTAACCTATTTATTTCTTGTCGTTAAATTGGATTTATATCTCAAAAGAACATGTGTCGTGTAGATGTCTGTTTGTTGCAAAAACATCTCAAATAGATTCTCAACTACATCAGTTGTTGAGATGTTATGTTTCCCACCTACAAGAAAATGTAATGCCTCTACTAGCTTACAAATGCACATGGATAAATTTTTCATGCATAAACCTCCCTAAAACACTTCATTTACTCTCTCTCTCTCAAAGACCCACAAGAAACAATTCACAAGTTTTTATTCTCTCTTACTCTTTCTTCATCACATCATCTTCTTCATTTCATTCCACCATCTCCATTACATATTCTTGCTCTCAGATCCATACTACATTGAAGGTTTGATATTATTGAACTATCAACAAAGCATGCACTCGAAGCTAAGCTATCAACTCAGCCACTTGTTGATACATGGGAGCATTCCTAAGTTTGTGGGTTTCCTAAAGCTTGGAATGAACCTCCAAAGAAGGCCAGTCCCTTTGGAACTATCACCTAAACTAACTGTTTTGCTGAGGAAAAGAGTAAGGATTAACCTTAAAATGAACCTACACTCTAATATGGTGATGCAACAAATGATTTTTCTCAAAGTCTACACTACTTTTTGGACTCAAAATGATCAACAATCTAAAGCTAACACATACACAACTAAGTATTTTATATTTTTTTGTTGCAAAAATGATTCATAGCAAGTTTTGGTATGTTAAAGATAGTGTTTAGATAGACTTATGCATGCTATCACAACATAAACTCTAACCTTAACTAGTTAACACAAGTTATGACTTGCAAATAATCACACTTTCTACTCAAAGGGAAAGAGAAAGGACATAAATCAATGGGAAAATATATTATAACCACAAGATACATCAACTATCTTAAAGATTTTGCACAATGAACAACAAATGAGAAGGTAAAATAACATTTTATTGACAAAAAAGTGTTACATACAGTTGTGTAAGCTTTAAAATGGATTATTAATTGTTGTCCTAGCATGAAATAACTCAATAAAGTTGCAATCAACAACTAAGAGAGAAAAATAACTCTCTTTACAATGAGAATAAACCTTCCTTTTATCTGTCCTACGTTGGAGAAAAGGTAGGACATACTTAAAGACCTAAAGACCTATTCTTGCTTCACCAAGACTCCACTTGATGTTGGAAAACTAACTTCCCTATTTTGACTCCTTTAAAGCCTCTTCCAATTATCCTTCAAGGTGTAGGATATGAGCTGGTTGAATCCTTCAATTGAAAAGTTTGCCACCTATTATAACTATTCTTAATGACGATAATTTCTTCAAATTGCTCCACATAAAAATAGGGCATGTGTCTTGATGAGTTTTGCAAAAATATGACTCTTGAGAAAGCATTGAATAAGGTCTCATAAATTATCCTCTCAATGATTTCTCTTGTTTTGTTATCACTCAGAAATATGCCACTATTGGTCAATGTTATGATGAAATGCTTACTCATGATTTCCTATGCATTATCATAATGGACTGAGGTCTCTTGCACTTTCCCTTTACCACAATGGCATTTATCCTCTGTTATATTAAGAGCACTTTGTACTATCCTTTATCATAAGAAATTTGTATTATCTTATGCGCATGCTCTGTTCTTATGTTTGATTTTCATCATACTAAAAATTCCCATGTTTTTTTAAAAATTCCTCTGTCATGATGTTCATACCAACACTTCTTCTATCTCTTGCAGGATTTACAATCTGCACTAAAACCAACCTATGGCACTGTCCTTTTCCTTGCAATATTTCCATGTTATTTTGCATCATCATAATTTTTCACGTTTTTTTCTCTATTCTATAAATGGAAAAGATCCATCATCCTCTATAGTTGATCTAAAAATACCAAACCTTCCATATCCTCATTTGGTTGAATTTGTTGATTCGGAATCTCCTAATTCAACAATTGATTGGGATGTTGATTTTATGCCTCCTATTTCTTTTGTTTCCCTAGGTAAAACTTCTTATTTTCTACATGTCCTATTCCCCCTTGACCTTGATAGTAGACTTACTTTGATTCAAAATACATGAAGTCTAATGATTTATCAGGCCCAATTTTTATTGTGTTGTGACACATTTTCCTTGATTTCAATCTCCACCTCATCTGTCAAAAGGAAATCTTGAAAAAATTATCCAGAGTGAAAGGCCAAAGACCAAGAACATCTTCCCATGCTTCAAGTTGGAAGAGAGGCCTTTATTTGATGTCGCTACTTCCATAAGCTCCAACCGCTCATCTTCAATACATTCCATGGATTCTCTGGTGAGTGTTCCCACGCCATGACCTTCGAAAGAACACGAACTCCTCGAGCCACATCTTTTCAACTTGTTTTCTTTCCTTTATCTTTAATTTGAAATGCATAGATATATATATGAGAAATGAAAATTTAGCAAATCTTTTCCCTTCTCTATGTGGCTTTTTATTCTTTAATCATTTTTATGATACGCAACATAGCTAACGCCACTTCTTGAGACACTTGGAAGGAAGAGTTATACGTGTATTCTTGCCACGATTAGCAGAATAAACTCTAACATTCAGCCATCTATACAGAAAAATCTAAGCCCACGTGGTGACTCAAGTTTTGGAATTCTTCAACCTTGACAGCTCACCCAATACTTATTATTCAATCTAGCTTAGAATCATTTCCCTTCACTATTTCTATTTACTCTACCGATGCTTGACAAAACAACTCTACTTCAAGCCTTAACTCAACATGTTGCATCTTCATGAACTGTGGCAGTATCAAGAAAATGTTTACAAAATTCAACATGCAACATTGCATTCTTCTCACCAAATCCATGCTCTACCACCACAACTCTTTTCACACTTGATGACTCTAAAGCCGTACTCCAATGGAAAATGTATACTGCCACTACATAAATCGACTATCATTTTAAATTAATGTAGGTAATGTAATCTCGGGATCTGTCAATTCCATCTTATATCAAAACTCAGCTTCTTGCTGATCAGGAATGCTCCCATGTTGAGTTCCTTTTTCATTGTCTCAATTGTGCCATTTCTTCTAGCATATAACATAGTGGCATAGATTTGTGCTCCATTTTAAAGTCCTTTTCGAATCCTTTGAAACTCTCCCTTTCCTTTGAGAGACTTCAATGCCTCACCAAGTTTTTCATGGTAGAACTTGTCAGCTTTAGAAGTAGAAACTACTTTACTTTACACTCCTTTTGGACCACACATTGTTAGGTGTATGCGAAGAGGCAATATTGAGTACATCTCTTCTAACAAGATCTTCCCCAAAATAGAGATAGTCCATTAACACTAGTGACCTAATAAAAACCAAAATCACTTTCACTATCAAACAATTTTTATCAGAATACTATACAGATTTAATTGTTGTACACACTAATGATTTTCCCTTGCTTGCATCTCAAAATTTGGTGAAAGGGTTTGTCAATTTTATTGATTCACTTAACAAAGAGAACTAGCTACCTGTCAATGATGTAAGTGCACTCTAGGTGTATCATACAACCTCCCTCAATGATGTATGTGCACTCTAGGTGTATCATACAACCTCCCTCCTAGCTGTTGCATTATTGAATATGAGTTTCCCTGAACACTGAACATATAACTTATAAGACCAACTCAAGGAAAGAGGAAAACTATGTAGCCATTTAGATCTCGAGGAAAGGTGAATGTAAATATTATGGGAATAAGCCTCATTCCTTGTTAAAAAATAGGCATATCTACCAGTGAATTATTTTCTATAGACTTTTGGTAGGCTCACAGAAGAATAATCCATCAAAACCTCGAATCAACAGGAGCAACCCTACCTATTGCACTTTTCCCAAAATTTGCAGTCATGGTATTAGTGTTTTAAACAATAGTGTAAAGCACTTTGAAAACTAGTATACATAGTCCCTTTCTCCCATGCTTGAAGCTAAAGAGTCTTCAAATAAAAATTTTCACTATCTTTGCAAAATGAAGGTTTATAAAAATAGTCTACTACATGAAGTCCTTAAATAATAGAGCAAAAATCTCCGTAATGAGTAGATTGGCAAACGTATGAACCCTCCTATGCAATGTTCTCCTCTATGTGATGTTATAATTTGGGAATGTTGACCCATGTAGAACAATCTCCATATCTTCAAGGAATTTATCTACTCCTCAGAGGATGCTTAAACTATTTGGCCCCAAAATCTTCCTGAGACAAGTCAAACATTGGTAAAGAATGCAAGGGCCTTCACTTGAACCTGGCTATGGAAAAGGGTCTTTGTAAGATAAGGAAATGTTGATTCTGTTCCAAGTATTACCAGTTGGAAACACCTTTTATTTCTCTATAATTTCCTTGCAATTTGTTTTGATCTTGATATTACCATCTTGCAGCAACATCAAAGACAAACTTATGAAGAAATCCTACAACTTCATGATTAATCAAAACACAAAAACCCGATATACCTCCTCATGAGTGGCAACATGAAGATATGACTCAAAACCAAGTGTATGGACAAAAATTTAGGCTCAAAATATTTTCAACTTTGAGAACATTCCATTAAATATTATTTAGGCCACAAGGCAAAAATAGGATCACTTTTGGTGACATCTACAAATGTTTTGCTTGCTAAAACTCTATAGAACCAATTTCCTTATATAATTGATTGGGCATAGGAGTGAAGAAGAGTGTGAGACACATTGAAAATTAGATTTGAAAACCAGCTACAACACCCCAAGAACAACTAACCAAACACCTAAAATAGTGCTCCAACACTTGGAGAAAAAAAAAATTAACTACATTGTGTAAAAACACTTATTAACCTGAAAGAAACCTATCCTAACCTATACTAACCAGCAATATGACCTTCTCAAACAAAACCATTTACATGTTCATTGAAGTATCTTCCTTTTCACACCAAATTACAATCCTTCACATGTTTATATGCAGCCAAAAAGATGTAGATAATTGACAAATGCCTAACTAGTTGTTGCACTAACTCTTGGAGAAAGAAAACATATCCACTTACCTTGTCGTGTTGACCAAACATACTACAAATTTTAGGTAGATAAGTGAGCTGAGTGCATTCTTCTTTAGTAGCTTCCATTCTAGCTAAATATCTGATTGGACAACCTCTCGAAAGATAATTAAGCCTTGAGGTATCCTTGCTGGTTTCTCACTTATGGGATGCTTCATTATGATTTTTTGACTTGTGAAGGTCACCTCTTGTGATTGATTTTGCAAAAAACATAGAAATTTCTATCTTTTCCTCTTGTTGTTCATGATGATTTTCCTCTTCCATTAGTGTTGGCTTGACATCTAAGTTTGCACAAAATAATTCTAGATCATCCCAAAAGACGTCCTCTTCAATCTCTTTACTTTTATGTATATGAGGACTAATTTTAATTTCAAAGCAACCTTATTTGTGTGTGTCAACTTTACTATCTTGCAAAACATGGTTGTCTTCATTTATTTCCTTACAAACCAACCTATCTTCATGTTGATTGTTAATTTCCACTTGATCCAAAACTTGTGATGGAATTGAAATTTTCATACTCTCTTCATCCTCATCAAGAAAACAAGGAAGTTCATCAAATAAGAAATTCAAATTTTTATTTTCACTACCTCTTTCAAGCTTTGTACCTTGTTGTCCCAACTAATCACGCTCTTCAATTTGTTGTTCTAACTGATCATGCTCACCAAATTCTTGCTTCAAGTCTGATTTTCCCTCATCTACCTCATGTGCAATGACATCAACAACAAAAGACCTCTCTTGTTCTTCCCCAAAAACCACATTTTATTTCTTTTTAAACCAACTATCTTGGTAAAAAATAAGTCCACCTAAAAAAATATGGATTGTAGAAGGATATGAAGGCTAACTTGAAAAGGAAAATTGAGGAATTGGCTTGGTCTCTTGAGGACATATAGGTTGTTCTTGTTCAAGTATAGGTTCTTTCAATTGACGAGGCCTTTTAAAACTTGGAATATTCAATTTAGGAGACTTAGGAGACTCACCTTGCTTGAAGCTTGGTACTTTGAACTTGAAAACCTCTTCTTCAAAAAATGGATTTGGAAAAGAAATAGTTGATTGGGTTTCCAACCTTTGAACTGGAGCCAACAAAAGCCTATGTTTGCTCCTCTTTTGCAAGATATTCTTATGCAAGCTTCTCCTCATATTGTATTTTTTGCTTTTCTAGCTCTTGTTGATGTTGGATAGCCTGGTAAGCCAACTCCTCTTGTTGCAACTCAAACTATTGTTGCCACTTGATCTCTCCCAATTGCTGAGTCCAATCCAACAATATGTTTTTGATGTCTCCAATCCCCAAATCATCCAAATTTTGAGATTGAATATGGTAATAAGCATGCTATTTTGGTATATAGTTATTTTCTTGAGGGTGATTTTGATCATACATAGACTAAAATGAAGTTTGAGCAAGGGTGGGTGGGTGGTAAGCATGATATGTATGTTGGTAATCAATTGTTGGTGGGTTACTCGAGACAAAACTAGTAGAATATTTTGCTTGGTATGGTTGATTAGGATATAAATGAGAAAAATTTTCATGAAAGGGAGGGTGGTGAAAGATATTCCATGGAAAGAAGACATTAAGTTGCATTTAAAATAGCTAGAAATTCACATAAATGATTAAAAATCAGAATTATCAAGACTAATTTTTGCAAAAGATTGATAACATACTAGCACCTTTAGTCTTCTTGAAACTAGTAAAATAATTCGGAACCATCAGTTATGCAGGTTTTAACCACTTAAAGGTATAAATATTACTAGTTGCATATCAAAACCAGAAATAAAATGAGTTCTTTGAACTATTTTTATTCAAATAGTCCCACCAGGCATGCCAAAAACTGTTATAAAAAAAGTATGCACCCAAAGCTAAGCTATCAACTTAGCTACCTGTTGATACATGGGAGCATTCCTAGGTCTATGGGTTGCCTAAATCTTGGAATGAACCTCCAAAGAAGGTTGATTCCTTTGGAACAATCACCTAAAATAATTGTTTTGCTGAGGAAAAGAGTAAGGATTAACCTAAAAATGAACCTAAACTCTAATATGGTGATGCACCAAATGATTTTTCTCAAAGTCTACATTGCTATTTGGATTCAAAATTATCAACAATCTAAAGCTAACACATACACAACTTAATATTTTGTACATTTTTTTGCAAAAATGTTTCAAAACAAGGCTTGGTATGTTAAAGATAGTGTTTAGAAGGAGCTATGCATCCTATCACAACATAATCTCTAACCTTAACTAGTTAACATAAGTTATGACCTAGAAATAATCACTCTTTCTACTCAAAGGAAAAGATAAAGGATAGAAATCAAAGGGAAAATATATCACCACAAGATTGCATTAACTATCTTAAGAGATTTTACAAAATGAAAATCAAATGAGAAGGTAAAATAACTTATTTTATTGAGCAAAAAGTGTTACATATAGCTGTGTAAGCTTGAAAATAGAGTTATAATTTCTATCCCAGCATGAATGAACTCAAGAAAGTTATAATTAGTAGCCAAGAGAGAAAAAAAGCTCTCTTTACAATGAGAATAAACCTTCCTTTTATCTGTCCTACATTGGAGAAAAGGTAGGACATACTTAAAGACCTAAATAACTATTCTTGCTTCACCAAAACTCCACTTGGCATTGGAAAAGTAACTTCCCTATTTTGAATCCTTTAAAGCCTCTTCAAATTCTCCTTCAAGTCGTAGGATATGAGCTAGTTGACTCCTTCAATTGAAAAGTTTTCCACCTATTATAATTGTTCTTGATGACCATAATTTCTTCAAACTGCTCTAGTATAAAAATAAGCCACGCGTCTTGATGAGTTGTGAAAAAATATGACTCTTGAGAAAGCATTGAATAAGGCATCATAAATGATCCTCTCGATTCTTTCTCCTATTCTGTTCTCACTCAAAAATATGCCACTGTCATGACTTCTACTCGGTCAATGCTATAATGACATGCTTACTCATGATTTCCAATGTATTATCATATTGGACCATAGTCTCTTGCACATTCCCTTTAACATAATGGCATTTCTCCTCTGTTATATTAAGAGAAATCTATACTATCCTTTATCATAAACAATTTGTATTATCTTCTACACATGCTCTTTTCTTATGTTTGACTGTCATCATACTAAAAATTCTCATGTTCAAGTTAAAAATGCCTCTATCATGATGTTCATACCAACAATTTTCTATCTCTTGCAGGATTTACAATCTGCACTAAAACCAACCTATGACATTGTCCTTTTCCTTGTAATATTCTCATGCTATTTTGCATCATCATAATTTTTCATGTTGTTTTCTTTGTTCTATAAATAGAAAAGATCCATCATCCTCTATAGTTGATCTAAAAATACAAAACCTTCCATATCCTCATTTGGTTGAATTTGTTGATGTGAAATATCCTAATTCAATAGTTGATTGGGATGTTGATTTAATGCCTCTTATTTCTTTTGTTTCCCTAGGTAAAACTTCTTATTTTCTACGTGTTCTATTCCCCCTTGACTGCGACAGTAGGATTCATTTGATTCAAAAGACATGAGGTTCAATGATTCATCAGGCCCAATTTTTATTGTGTTGTGACACATTTTCCTTGATTTCAAACTCCACCTCATATGTCAAAAGTCAACCTTGAAAAAATCATCTAGAGTGAAAGGCCAAAGACCAAGAACATCTCCCCATTCTTCAAGTTGTAAGAGATCCCTTTAGTTGATTTTGTTGCTTCTATAAGCTTTAGGAACTCATCTTCAATAAGTTCTAGGCCTTCAAAAAAACAAGAAATCCTCCTCGAGCTGCATCTTTTCAACTCATTTTCTTTCCTTTATCTTTAATTTGAAATGCATAGATATACACATGATAGACACAAATTTAGCAAAATATTTTCCCTTCTCTACGTAGTCTTTTATTCTATGATCATGTTCATGATATGCAACATAGCTAACACCACTTCTTGAAACACTTGGTAGGAAGAGTTATACGTGTATTCTTGCCATGATTAGCAAAATAAACCCTAAAATTTTTCCATCTGTATAAAAAAATCTAAGCCCACGTGGTGACTCACATTTTGGACTTCTTCAACCTTGATAGCTTGCCCAATACTTATTATTCAATCTAGCTTAGAATCCTTTCCCTTCACTGTTTCTATTTACTCTACTGATGCTTGACACAAAAAATTTGCTTCAATCCTTTTCTCAACATGTTTCTTCTTCATGAACTCTGGTGGTATCAAGAAAATGTTTACAAAAGTCAACATGCAACACTATATTCTTCTCACCAAATCCATTCTCTACTACCATGACTCTTCTCACACTTGATGACTCCCAAGTCGTACTCTAGTGGAAAATGTATACTGCCACTGCATAAACCAACTATCATTTTAAATTAACATAGGCAATGTAATCTCAGCATATGTCAAGTCCATCTTATATCAAATATTAGCAAGGAATTCTCCTATGTTGAGTTCCTTTCTTAGTGTCTCAATTGTGCCATTTCTTCCAACATATCACACAACGACATAGATTTGTGGTTCATTTTAAAGTCCTTTCCAATCCTTTGAAACTCTTTCCCATGAGAGACTTCAATGCCTCACCTAGTTTTTCATGGTAGAATGTTTTAGCTTCAAAAGTAGAAACTACTTTACTTTGCACTCCTTTTAGACCATACACTATTAGGTGTGCATGAAGAGGCATCTTGAGTACATCTCTTATAGCAAGATCTTCCCCAAAATACAGATAGTCCATTAAGACTATTTACTCGAGAAAAACCCAAATTACTTTCACTATCAAACAATTTTTATTATAATACTGCAGAGAGTTAACTATTGTACACATTGAGGATTTTCCCTTGCTTGCATCTCAAAATCGGGTTAAAGGGTTTGTCAATTTTATTAATTCACTTAACAAAGAGAACTAGCTTCTTGACGATGATGTAAGTGCACTCTAGGTGTATCATACAACCTCCCTCCTAGCTACTACATTGTTGAATATGAGTTTCTCTAGACACCAAACATATAACTTATAAGACCAACTCAAGGAAAGTGGAAAACTATGTAGCCATTTAGATCACGAGGAAAGGTGAATGTAAATATTATGGGAATAAGCCTCATTCATCATTGTCAAAAAAAATATCTACCAATGAATGATATTCTATAGACTTTTGGTAGACTCACAGAAGAACAATCCATCAAAACCTCGAATCAACAGGAGCAACCCTACCTATTGCACTTTTCCCAAAATTTGTAGTCATGGTATCAATGTTTTAAATAGTAGTGTAAAGTACTTTGAAAAATAGTATACATAGCCCCTTTCTCCCATGCTTGAAGTTGAAAAGTGTTCAACTAAAATTTTCACTATCTCTACAAAATGAAGGTCTACAAAAATAATCTCCTATAGGAATTCCTTAAATAATAGAGTAGAAATCTCCATAACGAGCAAACTAGCAAACATAGGAACCCTCCTTTGCAATCTTCTCCTCTATGTGATGTTATACTTTGGAAATGTTGACCCATGTAGAAAAATATCCATATCTTCATGGAAGTTATCTACTCCTTGGAGGATGCTTAAAATATTCGGCCCCAAAATCTACCTTAGAGAAGTCAAACATTTGTAAAGAATGCAAGGGCCTTCACTTGAATTGTCCTATGGGAAAGGATCTTTGTAAGGTAAGGAAATATTGATTCAATTCCAAGTATTAACAGTTGGAAACACTTTTTATTTCTCTTCCATTTCCTTGAAATTTGTTTTGATCTTGATAATACCATCTTGCAACATCAAAGAAAAACTTATGAAGAAATCCTGCAACTTCAGGACTAATCAAAACAAAAACACTTGATATACCTCCTCATGAGCAACAACATGAAGATATGAATAAAAAAAGTGTGTATGGAAAAAAATTTAGGCTAAAAACCTTTTCAACTTTGAGAACATGCCATTAAATACTTTTAGGCCACAAGGAAAAACTAGGCTAACAATTATCAATACATTTCTCTCAATCTTGGAGATTGTGGCCTCTCTCTCTCGACATTCTCATCTTGCTAGGGAAGGGGAAATATGATTTCTTCATCACACTATCTTTTAATCTAGTTAGCATATTTTTCTAGCATATGTATTTCTTCTTCCATCATGTCTATTTTATTTCTCTCTATCCTATCTAGTTGTCCATGGAGGTGGAAATGCCAAAGCGGGGATTTGGCTAAGGAAAATTCCTAAACAACCCCAGCATTTTTCCTTGGTCTTATGTGTCTAGTTAATAAAGATATTTATTTGTTGGAGACTTGATCGCTTGGTTCTTTATGAGTATTTTATTTCTTTCCTCTCATTTTTTCATCTATTTTTCATTTATTTTAAACTAATTTAATTTATGTTAATCTATCATTTTTTTCCATTTTAATAGTTTCAATTATCAAAATTGTTAGTAGTCACTTTGCTATTTTCTGAGACATTCTCAATTTTTTGTCTATATGAGACTCTATCACACCACATAGATGTTCGCACGTTATGTTGTCATCCTTGGTTGAGAGCTCTTTAGTTTTTTTAGAAGACCTCTGTGACCTACTCTTTCAGTTTCTTGAACTCTCACCTTTTAATTTTGTGTAAAAAGTAAACAAACACTCTTCATCATTTTATCTTGTCACTTGAGCTATGTATTTTAAGGTAGTTGAGGGCTATTTACTCCTTGAGACCTCATCACCTTGAGAGTACAAAATCCCCTCCTCTACAACCATGATTAGGTCTATCTTCTTTATGATGCAAAGAATCAACCAACATAATATGCTTATAAACACTACCTTATGTGAAATTAAAAAAATAATATATAAAGAATAATACCACCATAAGATAGTAGAATTGAGGTACAAATCAACAACATGAGAGTATCATAAAACACAATATTTCATGGAGGAACCCTTGCAAAAAAAAAAATCCACCAAGCTAAGAGAGGCCAAGTATGCATTATCTTAAACTAAATTAGATTACAATACATTAACTTGAACCATTCTCCTTTTTACCTCCACCATGGAAGCACCTAGATACACCTATGAATAACTTCCTTATTCTTGAACTTGTCCTTATACCTACAATAAAACTCTACATCTAATTGATGCTCATATTTTCTACATCTAAAGAGTTGAATTTATAGACTTGTGAAGACATCTTAAGCCCCAAACAAGGCTCTCAAATATTGAACTTCATTCCAAATGACCCCAACCCTTGGATTACCTTCAAAAAATGTGAAAGGATACTAGTTTTGGCTGCAATATTGTCCCTCCAACTTGGGAACCAAAACTTGGGAGATAAATATTACATTAAATGCAATAAATGATGGAACACCAAGAGATACCCATTACCTCTTTCCAAGCCCCCACTTGGAGAAATACTAGCAGTCACTCATTTTTCCTTTCCTTATCTTTTATTATCTCATTCTAAGTGTCAACATGTGGGGACAAATATTAAATATTTATGTCCACAAGTCACCTTTACTGCTACTAGTGGAACCCATCACCCCTTATGAATGTTGGAATCATGAAATAGGATTTACAAGGTGGGTGACACCTTAATCATAAAAATTCCTAGGGGTATACCTAAATAGGTATTGAAATCATTTAGAAGAATGCAATAATAATTTGATATTCAAACCAAACTAGCTTTCTCAACCTCTAAAACTATCACTAGAATAAATAAAATAACTATCCTTTATTGAGTAGGAAAAGTGACCCTAGATCCAATTAGGTTAATTGTGATTAACTCCTTTTCACTTGAATCAACACTCAAATATAAACCAACTAGGGGTTTGATAATTGAATTGTTACAAAAGGGAGAGCCAACAACCTAGGGTTTATGTTGTTTTTGATTTGTGAGGATGATAATTTGATGTGTGATTTGACAAGCCTATTTGACATGTAACCCTAAATTTGAAAATGTAATTTGATAGATAGATGAAAACATAAAGTTATAGAAAAAAAATAGATTTGAGACTGAGACACATGGAGGAACTTGTGATGAAAACTTGAGCTTGAATTGATTGGTCTAGGCATGATGAGCCCTAGACTAAAATACTACCTTTTTATATTTGAAAGTTATGAGATTTGGATTAAGTTTACACTTTGTTTCTGATATTGTCACTTGGTAAAACCATCAGATCTGACCTTCACACATAAAAAAATGGAAAATTTTGTGCTATATAGGGGCTTTCCTAACTCAAACCCTATTTTTATATTTCTACCTCCACATACAATGATTGATGATATCAAGAAGGCATACCCTAGGCTAGGAAGAGGCTAAAACAACAATAATTCACTAAAATGATAAATAATAAATAATGATGTTACCTTAATGTGAGACCCTTGAAGAAGAGATTCCACACACAAGTTGATTAATGGATGCCTTGATTGCTTTATAGACCTACAAAAGGTTAGTTCATAAAACATAATAGATTGTTGCAATTAGCATGCATAGAGGATAAATTGATATATCTTCATGATTTGACATGATTGATCATAATAGATCCTTGCACATAATTCATTTCATTCTTCTTGATATATTGCAAACTTGAACTTGATTAATGAAGGTGTTATGAGAATGTTGCTAATGCTTCCCTTGACTAATTTTAGGATCTTCAATTTATTCTCCAAAATTTCTAAGTGTGCTTTTAGGTCTCATTAGGATTTCAAATGATAGAATGACTAACATTTATATGTAATTATTCTAATTTCCCAAAAAATAAAATATCAATGGCCAAAAAATGAAATTGAAAATCCAAATAACAAATTACTAGGACTGGCATATTTAAATTTGGATTCTAAAACGTTGGTCTAGGGTGTCTTGCGCCCTAGATTAGATCCATCCTTTTTGGTTCCAAAAGTGTTAGGGGAGAAATATTAAATGCATAATTTCATTTCCCATATTTTATTTTCAAAAAATATTCATAAATTGGGAAATTAAATGCATAATTAGGTCCAAGAACATAGGGGGAATCAAAACCTAGTGTGAAATTCTCAAGGGTGATAAATTTTTACGCTACATTTAACCCCCACTTTAGTGAGACTATAAAATTATGCTTAGACTCACATTAAAGTGAGAATATGTCAAGAGGGTTTAGATTGTCCAAATATTGAATAGATGGTATGAAATTGAATGTGTTAGAAATCTAAAATAGATTGAATAACCCAAGGAAATTTTTAAGAGAAAATCAACGTGACATAAACTAGAAAAAATAAATAATGCAAACCAAAAATTTGAGAGATTATGTAATTTCAAAATGATACAAGTGCATTAAAATATTTCAAGATAAAAATACAAGAAAGTTTGTGAGTTTATATAGAACTAAGAAGAGTATAGAGATGGAAAATAAACCAATAAGAATTGGCCATCAAATAACCACCAACATTAAATAGTGATGAAAAAAGTAAATACTCCACCCTTAAAAGGTGGAGGACAAATCATCACTTTATCTCCTAGTTATTAAATTATCAACTCACTTTATTATCCTAAGCAAGCTTTAAAATTTGTAGGGAAAACCTGTAACTAAGGGAAAATTAAATATCCCTCCAAGAAATTAAAAACCTACACTAACACCCCCCTTAAGCACAACTTAGAAGGATGTAAAAGATTATGGGTCCCTACAAATGAGGCCATGTTAGGTACCAATGTACATATCAAATTCCCCCCAAAGAAACAAAATTCTTACCCACAAATAGAGAGAGAAGAAGAAAAGGCCTAAGTAGCCCCCTAAAGAGGACACCAACCGCACCCCAAGCAAGGATTACAATGAAGTATATTTATCTCAGTGAAGGGTTTGGTGAAGATATCTAGAGTCTAATTTGATGTTGAATAATACTTGAGATCAATTATTTTTGAATGAGTTAGCTTCCAAATGTAGTGTATGTGGATCTCAATGTACTTGGTTCGTTGATGATGAACTAGATTACGATAGATTATAATAGCACTCCAGTTGTCACAAAATATGAATATAGGATTTCAAAAGGGAATTCCAAACTTAGTGAGAATGTTCTAAAGCTAGTTGGCCTCAGTAGTAGCATTAATCGTTCCTTGATTCTCAACCTTTGTAGATGAAAGAGCAATAAAAAATGATTCTTTATCAAGCAACAAATTGGATCAAAACCAAGGGATAAGCAATACACTGAAGTAGACTTGTGATCCAAAGAATATCCTACCCAATTTGAATATGTGTGTACCACCATGTCAAAATCAATGTTTTTTGCATAGTGACTCCCATAATTGTGATTACCTTGATGTAGTGAAGAATCTGCTTAGCTTTCTTCCAATGCAACTCATGTAGATCCTACATGAATCAAGAGACCATTCCTATAACATATGAAATGTTAGGCCTCATATAAGTTAGATAGATGAGACTACCAACAAGATGTCGATACAAAGTGCCATCCAGCAAGGGTGAAGAACACTTAGCCTCAAGTTTGAACCCTAATAGAAATGGATTTAGTGTAGGCATACAATCAACCATGTGAAACATCTAGACAATATCAAGTGCATACTTAGGATGTGCAAGAAAAATATTTGTAGAAGACTAAGTGATCTCAATTCCCCAAAAGTAGTGCAATAATCCCAAGTTTGACATTAAAAACTGATCACAAAGGGTGGTTTTTACTTTCTGAATGGTGGATAAGTGACTTTCTGTGATCAACAATTCATCAACATAGAGAACCAAGAAGGTATGAGTATCGTCCTACTATATGGTGCATGAGCACCTTGTTGCATTCAACCCTCCATGAGGCCATATTGTATAAATTCATTAAATTAGGTGTTTTAATGTTGTAATAAGGTTGAATGAGTGATTTTATATATGTTTTAATTCATTTGGAGTCATTGATGAAGGTTTGGTGTCATTTAGTTGAAAAATTAAAACATTGTCAAGAGTTGTCAAATGTTGTCATAACAACTCTTCTTGTTAAATGACAACTTTTTAAAAGTTTGTTAAAATTTGTTAAATGGTATTTTTAGGTTGGTTGGATCATAACTTGATTGTAAAAGCATAAAAATGGGCCTCAAAGTCGAATGGGGGGTTGGAATGTAGTTTTGAACAAGAATTTATGAAGGAAGACATGATTTTTTCTGCAATTTCCAATGTTTTGCCTTGTTCTTTTACATGGTACAACTTTGTATGAAGTTTTACATACCTAAAATTGATTTTTATTGATAGAGTAATGAAATATATTTTATTTTAAATTGGTTTGGTGTTTTTTCATTGAGTTTGGATAAAGTTATGATAATTTTACCATTGGCAGCCCTATGGGATTGTTTTCTCTAAAAGTTTCATGATGTTGCAGAGAATGGTACAGATTTTACAGATCAAATAAAGACCTCAGACCTATTGGAAATGTTATATATGTGAATATAGTTTCATTTTCATTTTTTTTTAATCAATTTTCATTGGTTTTTGATTGATTTACTACAATTTTGGTGAAGAATACATAGTTCAGGAACTAGGGTTACCAACAAATAAGAAAAAATCACATCTTTTTATTCCACCATAAAAAAGTGATAAAAATTGGTGAAAAGTTTTTTTTTTAACATGTTCTAAAGATCCTTTAAAATAAAAAGTTTCATTTATTCATTTGCATGAGTTATGGTAGATTGTGTGTTTCATTTTGGTGGAGAGTGGTCAAAGAAACATGGTTTTCTTGATGTTTGAACAAAGGTATGCATAGTTTGTTTATGGTTGGAATTAAATAATTGTTGTCTAATATTTGGATGGTTGTAATGATTTTTTTGGATGAATCTAAGCACGTTGAAATAATTTACCAAGTCTCATAGATATTGCTTTGTGTAAGTTGGGCCTTATTCTTGTCAACTGACCCACTTGCATCAAAAAAGTTTCCTTCCCTTAGGAAGTGGGACAATATCCTAAGTATTTTTCCTCTCTAAGGAGCTAAATTATTCTTGCATCATTGCATCCCACTCAAGGACACAAAAATCTTCTCGAAAGGTCTATGGATTGGAAGATGTGGCAAGGAAGACATGTGGAGTATCTTGAAACTGTGATCTTGTTCTCTTGTGATTTGAAGGATCCCCTACCTAATCCCCTGTGGACTGCATTGTCTAACAATCCCAAAGAGGCCCTATGGCTAGAGAAGGAAGAGATATAAGAGGAGAATCATCATCCTCAGAAGGTGGATCATGTGGACCCTCATCAACATTATCATCATTTGAAGTGAAGGATTAAGAATCATCATCATGATTGGAATGATTATGATCCCCTAAAGAACTATCATCATGATGCAAGAATCTAATCTAATGGTAGTGGGAGAAGTGTCGAGAGAAGAACTAGAAAGAATATCCTCAAAATGAACACTCCTCTCAATGAAAAACTTATGTGTTTTGATGGAACCATCAAATTTTTTTTGTTCCATCTCAAACCCTTGTCACATTTGGATGTAGGACTGATATATGAGGGTTTAGGATTCATTCTTCCATGGGCACTTGTATTTTTCTATTTTTTTGTTGAATCCCTATTTCCCATTGCCAGTTGTTTTAAAACATCTTATGTTATTCATTGTCATCTTGTCACCAGTCCCTCCAGCCTGGGCTTGAGTCTCACAATTTTTATAAGGTTAAGTTAAAGACTTGTTTGGCCTTTACATCCTTTGCATTATAATGGCCTAGGATTCATTGAATCATTTCTATCATATCATCCTAGAGGGTCCCCTCCATTAAAAAAAACTTATGAGCACGTGCCTAAAAGTTTTCAATTAATTTTTGTTGGCCTTTTGTATTTATCACTCATCGCTGATTATTTTTGAAGTGTATGTTCTAAATCAGTGACAAGTGATGAGGTAGTATCCCTTTGATATCGCTCATCACGAATAGCTGCTAGAGTTCATAAATTGAATGCACGATGAACAATGTTCTTTGTATCATTGATGGATCACTTATTGCTAATGGATTTTGAGCCCTTAATATTGTAATAGCGATAAGTGATGCCCACCAACCTTATGATCTTATTTGCATCGCCTATATCATGGATATGTTATGAAATGTTATTTTCAAATCAACGATGAGCGATGAGATTGATTTCCTTTGCATTTCATGTCACATATTTATTTTAAGCACTAAGTTCTATATTAGCGATATGTGATATGTAATGGCACTATGATGATCTCTCATCGCTAATTGCTTGCAAACCATATGTGGATAATTAGCAATGAGCGATGGCCTGATTTCTATTGTTTATCTCTAATACATTCCAATGCCTTAATTTTGATTAACAATGAGTGATAGAGTTCCCTATTTAAAAAAAAAAAATAGCTAATCTGAGTACATCTTATCTGCGATGCCTTTTGTGCCATTGATTTTCATGTAGGTGTATGTGTCTAAATCTGATTCCTTCACTACATCTCCTATCGCTGATAGGAGCCTAGGTGTAAATTTGGATTAGCGAAGAGTGATGGAAATGAACATGATCAAAGGATAGGCCACAGATCCAAGGGCTGAGATTTCATTGCATAAAACACTTGCATCACTGATGGAGCTGGACAAGGATGAGGTATATCAGTGATAAGTGACAAATAATACATGAAGAGGCAATGCAGCAGAATCTTGAGGAATTTTCATAAAGCAAAGAGTAAGGTGGTGAGATGAATTAATAACCATTGATATAGTTTTAAAGCCGAAAGATTAACAATCAACATTTAAACTTGAATGACTAATTGCCAATTTTCTCATGTGAACTTACTATCAATCATTAATGGTGGCATGCCTCTCTCTTGGCCATAAAATAAACTAGATACCTAGTTGATTGTGTACTTGAACTCATTGGAAAGTAGAAGGGATACCAAGAGCTGAAGAAATTATGTGGGAAGCTTCAAAAACTACTAGTAACAAGTGTGGCGTAGCATTCACCCGGGTAAGCAAAATTGATATCCCCTTATAGCTAAAGTATTAAGATGAATACCTTAGAAAGCTGATAAGAAATTTGGGGAATTGTCTACTTGTTCATTACTGATAGCTTCAATTTAGTGATTAAGTGTACTGGATAAATTTTGAGGAAAGTGTTTTTTTGAACAGTAGTGCTTTGTGCTCTTGTAATTGTGAAGGGTTTATTTTCGGTTGTAAGAAATTATAAACCCTAGTTCAATTGCATTGCAAACATGAGTGATCTAGAGCCCAGTGAATCTAGTGTTAGACCAGAAATGAAACCAAAATAGAAGAGGGTTAAACAACTTAAAACTTAGAATGTTTCAACTAAGGTCAAGCCTAAGCCACTGGCAGTATCCAACCCTTCACCAAGTACTCCCACAACATCCACTAGGTCTAGAAGTGCAAAGAAAGAAACAAAAAAATTATGCAAGAGGCCTCTGGAGACATAAAAGGAGGGTCATGAATTGGTAAATGACCCACAAGTCAAGTTGTCGTGACCACTAGGTTGATTGATAGTGCTGGTGAAATTGGTGAAAAACCCCAACCTTAGAGTGGATGGAAATTGTTTTGGTATTCTTTCAATAGGCGGCATTCTAGCAAGCCCGCATGTTATCTATGGGGCCTAAACCTTGGAAAGCTAGTAGTCTCGAATGTGTTTGTAGAAGTGGACTTAATGATGGAACTAGATAGGCACTTTAACCCTATTGACAAGAAAATGAAAAGTGAAAATGGTGATGTGATTTTGGAGGTAACAAAGGAAAAGATGATAGATGTATTTGGGTTAAATCCTAATTATACTATAAATTTTAGGCATGTTGAGTTGTATGTTGAATACGAGAAGAGAAAATATACATACAAAGAAAGATTGTTCGTGTGACATAGAAGGAGCAAGGAGAAATTCACTACTAAGGATGATGAGCCTTTTGAATGTGAAGAATTTGAAGATTACTTCAAGAATAATTATTATTGCTTAAGTCAAGTATTAGCTCAGGAATTTAAGGTAAGGATAGCCCTTGATCTATTGGTGATGGTGGCAGATATACAAGGTCATAATTATAACACTAGTTTTGATTATGCCAACTTTGTTGCTGACCAAATGCATGAGGAATTCGTCAATCTAGAAAAGGTGTTCCCTTTATGTTTCCCCCATTACTCTTTGTTAATGCATATGCTCTTATGGGAGGGTGATTATGAATGGAAAAGAAAATTAAATTTGAAACTTAGAGACAATGAAAATAATGTTTTACCAGTACAAATGTGGACATACATTTGGGATTAGGATTGCTCCAATTCCAATTATATCTTGTTTCCTAATATTGTAAGACATGGTATCTTAGAAACATTGGGTGTAGCACCTATATTCAAGCTTTCTCTAGAGATTAGAAGTATTATGCACCCAAAAGATATACCAAGATCAAAAGCCATACATAACTAGGTAGATTGGTTTCTGCATTTTGAATATACTTTGATTAGAGCCTATGGAGCTAAAGTGGCACCTCATTGTCTACCCCTGTATGTCTTAGATAGATTGTATTTTATGGAGCTCATGTGGAAAGTTGATGTCATGGATTATGATATGTTTAGAAATCCCAGGAAAGGTATTGTGGTAAATCCCCAATGTGCTTTTGCTTATTTCACAGTCACTACCCCTGAGGAGTATGAAAAGTTTGTTATCATGGTAAATAATCTCAGAATGCCTATCAAGATGAGATTAGAGTTTTTGATCTAGAGGGGTTTGTGGCCGAAAGAAGAAGACAAAAAAGCTTAGGTATCATACGTCATGAATTCTTATACAAAGATGATGTATTAAGAAATTTGAAAAGTGATGAGGCTGTCATGACTAGAAAGAAGGAATGGACAACTATAATGAACATTGAAGAAAAAATTATGAAAATAAATGCTTTCTACACAAGTCCATACAATGTAATTGAAAACCCCTTGGAAAGAGCCTTCACTACGCTAAGGGATTATCAGTCTGGTGAGTTTAAGGAAAAGGTAAAGGAGGTTGTTGATCAAGCACAAGTTATCCTAGAACAACAACAACAACAAGCTATGGATATCCCGAAGCAGCTTGTACATGTTCAAGAGGTCAAGGAGGAAAAAATGGTAGAACATGTGCCAGGGAATGAGGAGGTGGAGCAGAAATTTCCTCCTCATATTGAAGAAAATCATAGTTCAGATGTTCCCCTTGATAGAATTGTCAAATGGCAATATGATAGAGAAACTGGTGATGATCCTAGGATTAGGGAGTGTGATGAATTTCTTGTTGATGATAAATTTGTGTAGTCCAAGGAATTTTAGGAGTTTATGATTCAAAAGTGGAGTAAGGAGATAAAGGAGACTTGAATCAACTTGACCTAATGTTGAACCTTCTCATCAGGAGGAAGCTGAGAGAGCAGAGGAGGAGAAAATCAGGGTTAAAATTGCAACTATTACTCCCACTGAAGCTAGAAAAATTGTCAAGGATAGTGGAATCATGTTATTGCCAGGATGTACTATCACTGCTGCCATATCATATGGTGTAGTGAGAAGAGACCCTCAAGCTTTAATACCTAAAAATCAATTTGAAGATAAAGTGTTTGGTTCTATATATAGTCCAAAAATTCATACTCTTGCAATTTGGTCTATAGCACCTAATAATGGTAAACATGATGTTGCTAGGCCTATTGAATAAGTTATTGGTTATTTAGTAGTCAAAAGGGTAACTGATATAACTCATATCTAGGTAGCTGAATTGACTACTCATGCTGCAATTCTTAGTGTGGATACTGCACATATTTCTAAAAAAAAATACGATTCTTTAGTTAAGGAGTAAAATAAAGCCTTGGATGAGCTAAATAAGATGAGAGCCACTGTTCAAGCTACTCAAAAGAAAATAACATGACCATCCTCTTCTTCTTCATTTTATTTTTCTACACATGATAGGGAAACCTTGGCCTTGAGAATTGATGATTTGCATGGTAAGTTAACTACTAAGAAAGAAAATGTCAGGAAGGCCAAACTTGAAACAGTCAAGGTGGCGAAAGAGATTTTTGAGGATGTATTGAAGCATAGGGTGACCAAGTTGGTCCACAAGGCTAATGATGTTTGGGCCACTTATACGAATATTCAAGAGGAAAATACAAAGTATCTGTAGGTACAAGAGGCTTTCAGGAATGAATGGAATAATTGGATTACTAGGGTGAGTGCTTTGAGGGAAATGGTGCCCAAAATTCAAGAGGATCCTAAGGAACCTACTAATATTCCTAAGATTTTGCAAATCATTGACTCAATTAATGAGATAACTACCTTCCATGGAAAGTTAGGTTTATAGCTTCAAAGTAAGTTGAAAATATTCAAAGAACTGGAGGAATGTGGTATGCCTCAGATATTGAGTTCGAAAGGTGAATTGCATCCATTTGAAACTTGAAAGAAAAATTTGGGAGGGATGCTTGCAACAGCTATGATGACCTTGACTATCACCAATTACATCTTGCTCAATTCAAATATTTAAACAATGGTGGAAATTGAAACAAAGATGAATATATTTTTTAAAGAAGCTAGGATTTTAATTGATGCCAAATGTTCTCAGTACATTATCAAGGTGGATGATTTTTTGAATATAAAATGGCTCACTGAGGAAGAATATAACACTTGGTTGGAGAAATACATAGAATGAATTTGTGTAGGGATTAATGAATAAGATGAATAATGGACATGAGAAAAATAATAAATAGCCTGAATATAGTATAGATTATGACTTTGATCAAACATGGTATAATATTATTCTCTCAATTTGAAATGTATAGCAAGTGATGCTAATGTGGATCTAAGTGAATTTTGACTTTTGTTTGCTTTCCTTGTCTTACTTTGTAAGTTTCACTATTTGGTTTTCTCATGGTTGGCATTTTTTGGGTGCGTGGGGAATATCTTGAGGCTATTGTAACAAACCAATGATGTCTTTTTGAGGTGGGGCTTGTTTTCTACAATGAGTTGAGGTCATTTTTTCCTCATGTTTATTTTCCCCATCTGAAGACTCGAGTGTAACAAAAAATGAAATATTGTTGCAGCTGTCCAATGAAATATTGACATGTGTGCTTCCTGGCCCGAGGCTTGTTTTGCTCCTTCATCTCTATAAGAAGGAATTTGGGGCCAAAAGCAGGAGTTAGTTGAAAGTTTTTAGTTAACACTGTGAAATTTTCAAGATAATACGAAGCAAGTTTTAGAGTTTTTATCTTAAGTTTCTTTTGGACTTCATATTTATGCATGTAATTTTGATAACAATATAGCATTTACAATATAGAGTGATATTGGTTTCATTTCTATTATCTCTCCTTGTATGCGTTCTATAAGTTATAAGTGAAAGTAATCCAAGATTTCTTTCATTTATCTCTATAATTTCTTGGTGGATGTTTAGTTTCATGCTTGCTTATTGATTCAATGAATTGATGTAAGTTCTTGGGTGAGATTAATAACTTATATGAACTAGGTGCTAGGATGGTTGTAACCAGTAATAATCATGAACTTCATAGATAAATTTTGTAATTCAAGGTTTCTTGAGGATATAGGTTTTATTGTTTAAATTGTTATCAGGTCACATAGAATGATATTGACTCTATGCTTGGGATAAAGGCACTAGTTCATGCAAAGTATTTGTGGTTAATTTTTGGTGTTGATTCATTAGCTACTCATATTTTAAATCATAAAATCTCAAGTGGATACTATTTTTTTTATTTTGTGTTAAAGTTCCATCTTCTCATGCACAATATATATGACATTGATTAATAAGCTGCCAACTTATTTGATGCGTATTATTGAATGGTTTTATGAGAGTTATCTATTATTGGAAATGTATTTGATTTTAATTGTGTGAAGTGTTTGAGTATACATTGTTGGATCACCCTCTTAGGTTTCATAGAGCCCAAAGAGTAGGAATAGAAGTCTTACAACATCTATTTGTTCATTGGACAATCCCTTTAGAAGTACTAATAATTGGGAATGGCATAGTCCATAGGTATTTCTAGAGATCAGTTTGGTTCTTAAAAAATAACCAACATGTTGTAGGATGAAGAAGACTATGGGCTTTGGGGTTGGGGCCCTAGCTAGGTTGGCTAAACTTTTCTTGTTGCAAGAGGTTGGTCACGAGGTCTAGTATCCCCCACCCTCATGGTACCAGATGGCATGTCGTGCTAACACCGCCAGTCATGTTAAAAAGTTTACTAGGTGCATTACAATTTATAGGGGGTCGTGCTACCTGATTCTCGCAGTCTAAAAAGAAAGAAGACTATGGCCTTTGACATCATCTAGGTATCCAACAAATATGCAAGGCTTTCTCTGTGGATCCATAGTCTTACATTTCTCTATTGGACAGTGGTCCCAAGCACCAGATCCAAACACTTGAAAGTGCTTAACTAAGGGTTTGTGAAAAATCCAAGCTTGAAAAAGGTGTTAACCCCTTCACATCTTTGTGAGGAATGTGGTTCTAGATGTAACATGCACAGTTAATGGATTCTACCCAAAAAGGTTGTGCTAAATACTTGGAGTGAATCATACAATTGGCCATCTCTTTCAAACAATTATTCCATTATGGAACTCCATTTTGTTGAGGACTTAGGGGATTGTATGTTGCAAATCAATGCCCTTTGAAGCACAATTCTACACAAACTTATGGCTGAAATATTCCTCCCATTATTTGTATATAAAACTTTGATATATTTTCTCGTATATTGTTGTACTCCAATAATGAATCGAAAACATCAATTTTTTTTGAGAAAGTACACAATGGTGTACCTAGAAAAATCATCAATGAATGTCAAAAAAATCAAGATTTTTTGAAATATGGCTATAGAAATGGACTTGTCAAATCAATGTGTACCAACTCCAAAATATTTAAGGCTCTCCAAGAATTGTCTTTGTCTAAATTCTCTTTAGGATGATTGCAAAGAATGCATCCTTGACAAATACCATAAAAAAAGTGAACTATAGGAAATCCTATAACTATGTATTATTGATTGAGCTACTACAAGTAGCAATAGTTTAAGTGGCCAATCTACTGATGCCAAAAATTACTCACCCATCTAAATGAGTGAATAGAATAAGTGAAAGTGGATCACGAACAAAGTGAGATTTTTTTTTTTTTTTGAGAAGGATGATCTTCTCTCCCAACTACACCTATAGAATCATTGTGCAACTCATGAATCACCACAGAATCATGAGTAAACTCAACTTGATTTCTTGCACCTGGGTCATCCCATAATAGTGGTTTACAATTTTTGGCCAAACTGGACACTAAAATTATTATTTTTAACTAAATCTTCACATTCGAGCACCTATAGCGGCTAAACTGTGAGGAATTTGAAGATGGTGCAAACTAGAGTCTCATCAAATTTTGTCTACAAATTCTAAAAATATTTTTTTCAAAATTTTTGGAATCAAATTGCACTTCTTTTTCCATCTCCCACGAAAATTGATTTTTTCAGAAAACAACATTTTTAAAAAGTGACGACAGTATAACGCATAAATTTTTTTCAATGAAGGATAAAATTCTAATTCTTTCAAATTTAGATTTGTAACTTTGATATCTAGTGCTTCCACTTGGTTATATATTTTTTATTGAATATTTTTTCCTTAATCAAGTTTCAAAGTCAAATGAATTACAATTCGGACACAGTGACGTATAACACGTAAATTTTTTTTGTATATGTCAAAATTTAATTTAATTTTTTGTTGGATCAAGAACTTCAATATCTGGTGCACTCATATTTTTAATTTTTTTTTTGATAATCTTCTATTTTTCCACATGTGAAGAACAAAGAAATTCATTTTCGATGAAAAACCTGTTTAATAAAACTTAAAAACAAATACATAACAAAACCAAAACATATTAAAATTATATTCATTGGATAGCTTGTTATGAGGAATACCATAATCATTTGAAATAAATTTTAAATGAATTCATTTGATCCCCAAAAGCTAAATCAAAAGTGATTTTTTATCAGCATTTTGATAGGTGTAAAGGAGACACATTTATAGGTATGGTTTAAAACTAGCGAGGTTCTATCCAAGGGGGTTTGATCTAAGGTGATTTGATCAAATCCTCTTCAATTGGAATCCTTAAAATAGAACTTTTTTAGGCTTAAATCATTATATTTTCTAAAAATATGTGATTTCAGCTAAAATCCGTTCCTCTCAGGAATTGTAAACCACTATTATGACAGCACCCACGGTCTATGTGAGTGATTTGATAGATTGGTAGGAGATTAGTTGATAATGAGGGTACACAAAGAACATCCTAAAATGTACCTTCCCCTATATCAATAGATCCTCTCCCACACACCTCAACAAGAGTGTCATAACCTATCAAAATGGAATTCATAATACATAGCTCTAAAGATGTAGTATTGTCCTTGAAAGAATCCATGTGGTGTGAACCATCTAAATCAAGAACCCATGTGTATGGTGGAGAAGTAAATGTTACAAGAGCCTTGATGTTTCCTTTCCCCTTTTTTTTTTCTTTGGCCTTGTGATACCCCTCATCTAAAAACTATTTGGAAGATTCAAGAACATTAAGGTTGTTCTTATCAAGAATATCCATCAAGTGATCTCCTTGTTTCTTCAAACATTTATGCTCATCATGACCAGGTCATTTAAAATAGGAAAATTTGACCTTCTCTTTCTTAGGCTTGTCACCTTTTGAAGATAAGGTCTCATTAGCTACCTTTGGAGTAGCTAATTCCTGATCATTTTTCTCCTTGCTATCATTTTGTTTCTTATGATATTACCACTTTTTCCTCATTTTTCATTTATGCCATGGTTGGCTGGCAAGGCAATATGCGACTTAGAAGACTAAAGAGTGCCCATATGGATTAGCTTATCTTGTTCTTGTGTGATAAAATTAGCAAAAGAATCCAAAGATGGCATGGAAAATTTGGAACCAAATGCATCCTTAGTAGCATAAAATATTTAAAAAAACACCAAATATTCAAAACTTAGCTTAGAGAGAATGTTTAGAATCAATTTTTCACATTTCTTTTCAATTTCACATTTTTGTAGCTATAGCCTTAGTGATTTCAATTTGGTGAAGAAGTCTTGAATAGTGTTGAAGTTTCTTAGAATTAAAATAATTATTTTATTTTCCAACATACGACCTCTCATAGAATCTTGAATTCTGAAAAGAGATTCTAGGTTTTTCCATATTTCATTTGGAGTATTCAAAGATATAGTAAGAAAGAGAAAATAAAGAGATACAAACAAACACAATGCTCCATGTGCTTCATCACATATGTTAAACCACTTAGGATTTTCTTCATCTTTATTAGGTTTAGTTTCTAATCCCATTTTTATTCTATGCAAACCAAGAATTCTTAAGTGAATTTTCATTTTAGGCTTCCACTCAAAATAGTTGTGTGTAGCTAGAATAAGAACTATTGTTGAATCCATGGTGAAGAAATGCAAAAGAAAGTACATAAATAAAGTGAACACAAGAATTCCAAGAACACCTCACCCTTTTCACTAGTATAAAAAAACACCCCCCAAATATTATAAGGTTTTCACTTTATAGTTTAGTGTGATTATAAAGTCTTTTCCAAGATACAATGCTTAATAGGCTCAAATAACCAAACTTACAAATTTTGATATAAAATGAACCTGAGAAAAAATATAGAAAAATTAGCTTTATAGTTGTGTATTTATCTTCAATACATTTCCAATGCCTATTTGTTTCCAAAAAATGGAGCTCTTGGGTGAAAGTTATGAATTTTTGAAGAAATTTATAGTTCAAACAGCTTCAACCTACAATATTTGACAAGAAATGGAAAAAAATTCTTTACAATACCTCCATGGATGGAAATTTCTCATCTCCATCTTTTTGATGATATCTTAATTTCCAAAAATGGACATTGTGGTGAAAAGTTATGATTTGTTTAAAAATGGTTGAATTTAGCCTAAAGTGACAACCCTTCCGAAATAAAAATTTTCCAAAAATCAAATTCGTCTAAAATGATTTTTTTTTATATGAAAAAAAATGTTTTTGGCCCATTTGTGCACAATGACAAGGTCGATTTGGGTTGAAAATGCTCATGTATTTTTTTTTTACTTGATCTAAGCTTCAAACCCTTGTTTGCAACTATGTCAAATGATCTCCAATTTGAATAAAAAAAATCCAATCTTGACTTTCTCAAGCCTCCTGGATGCATTGTAATAGTCCAAAGTTCCACCAATATATCTTTAAATGTTGCAATCACCTAGTTCTCACAAAACAAATATGTAATATAAAGAGGTTATTAAATATTTGCAAACCCTTTTTGATTGTCAAGATTATCCAAAACACAAGAGAAGAGCATATAGGAATTTACAAGATTTTTACATGAAAATTTCAATCTCTCAATTAGGAATCTTAGGAGATTATATTTATCAATATAAAAGCTCTGATACCATGTTATAATTTTGAATTAGATTGAATAAACCAAGGAACTTCTTAAGATAAAATCAAAGTTACATGAATTGGAAAAATATAAATAATTGAAACCAAAACTTTGAGAGATTAGCAATGTCAGGATGAAAAAATTACATTAAGAGCTTCCAAGATGAAAAATACAAGCTATGTAGTGAGTTTTTATAGAACTAAGGAGAGTATGGAGGTAGAAAATCAACCAATAATAATTGACCACCAATAACCACCAAGATTAAATAAAGTGAAAAAGTAAATCATATAGGATCTTGCCTAAGTCAAACCCTTTGTTGGTATTTCTACGTCCACAATGAAAAAATATGATGAAAGAGAGTGTATCCTTGGTTGGATAGAGAATAATTGATAAATAAGTAATTAATTGCCAACCTTTATGCAAATCACCACATAGATATGATCTCCTTGATGAACTAAAGTCACACTCATCACCTTCAAGGATCAATTGTTGCTTTACTTAACTTGATTTGATCACCTATAAGGGTTAGTATAGATAAAAAAAAATGCATGTAAACATGAACATAAACTCACATAACATATGACATGATGCTTGAATGATGAAATGCTGCAATAATCTTGATAATTCTACTCTTGACTACTCTTGAATGATCTTTAGGATCTTCACTTTCTCAAATAAAATTGCTAGGATTAAAATGTTGAAAATACTTTGTATTTATATAAAATTCTTTTAATTTATCAAATATCAAATGTCAATTGTCAACAATTGAAATAAAAAATTCAAATAATAAATTACACCAACACAAAAATATTCAAATTTGGAGCCAAAAATGTTGGTCTAGGGTGTCATGCTCCCTAGACTAGATTCCTATTTTTTGGAATCAAAAGTGTTGGGAAAAAAAAAATTAAATGAAAAATTTGATTTCCCATATTTTATTTTCTAAGAATGTTTATAGAATTGGGAATTAATTATAATTAGGTCCAAGCATATAATGGGAGCTAAACCTAATGTGAAATTGTCAAGGGTGACAATTTTTGACGCTACAATAGGAAATTGAGCTTTAAAGGTGAAGGCGAGTGGATTTTATTATGTGGAGACCACCCATGCTTCAACTATCACCATGATAAATGTTACATATAAATTTACCCATTTTAAATTTATGAACATTTAGAATAGTGATAAAATTATCCCTTTTCTATTCACCATAACTCTAAACATTATTGTTGTATGGATTCTTGTGCAAAGACAAGGAAATCGACTAAAACACATTTTAAAATAGTGACCCAGAAATGGTGTCAATCATCAGGCTCTACAATTAAATTAATGCAATTAATTAGGGTATGTCAAAGCACCATTCTCCTTTAGATCCATTGAAACTACATAAATAATTTTTTTAGCATCATAAGATTTAATTTGGAAGTTGCAAGGAAAAACATGATAATTAATGAAGCTCAAAGTCATCCTAGAGGGTAGATAGGGTTTGCAACAAAAAATGGTGGTAGTTTTGAATAGTTAGGGACCAGAGGAATGTCATACTGCATATTAAGATCAAAGCATTGGGGAACTGCTAAAGATCAAGAAGTTGTATTAGAAGGGAGGAGGAAAGGGGGAAGGTCAATAGATGAATATTGATAAAGGATTTTAGGATGTTAGAATTGAGGGGTCAAGAATACCTCTAAAAAGATACCAATTTTTACAAGGGCTAGCTAAAATTCTAACTTTGATAAGTCATATAGAGAAAATTAGTTGAATTTTGAAATTTTAGGGTTGAATTAAATAGGGTGTTTGAATAAGGAATGGTTGAAAATCTAACTCTGAAAGACTTCTATAGAATTTCATTGGGTTCAATGGATCAAGTTTTGGAGAACAAAGATATGATAAAATGACTACCATAAGGGGACAAAGGATGAATATGTTTGAAATTCCAATCTTAATACAAAGCACTTAAGACTTTTATAGGCTACCAGGCTTTGGGGATTAAGAAGAAATTATACTATCTATTAGGAATGGTATTGGGGTATGGAAAAGTTTGATACTCCAATACAAGAAGAGGGTCTTAGAGGTGAAATGTGGACTTTCAAGAAAAGAAAACCAAGGATGACAAGTCCACCATGGAAGTAAGAACACATATCCATGAAACACTAAAATATAACACTTAGACAAATTTTACAAGGGAACAAGTGGGTTTCCAAGATTGGTAGGGAGGGAATGCAAGTATGGACAACCTTGAAAGGCCAAAAAACACACGAAACATCAAGGAAAACCCTAGAAATGATTTAAACTTAGAACTTTTAAGGATTTATACATTTTTCCACACTTATGGGACCCATTTAGAATGTTTCAAATTAGTTATAAGTGATGGGTCTAATATGACTAAGACACACAAAATGGAAGGGACTCAAGAAAAAAATGACATTATAGATTTTAGTCCCAAAAACTAGTATGTGGCAAGATAGGCCTCTACATATTTCACAATTCCTATGATGTTTAACTCTTAGGATTCCATGACAAATAATTTACTATAATATTTAAAAAATATAATTCCAACCCATCAATAAAATAAAGAGGTATTACATTAGTAAAGACTCTAGAATCTAGCATACAATTATGAACCAACCTCCCAATGATTAGTAAATAGGTATCTAGAATATAATTCTATATTCAATTAATTATCCACTAGAGATGTTCCTAGGTACACATCAATCATATCTTAGGTATTTATCCCTAGCAATAACATTAGGAACGTTGAAAACTAATTCTATCCATATTTGAGTATCCTAAGGAGTTCACCTATAGGAATATAAATTATAACTTGACTCATAAAATTAGCTACATTATAGGGATTACAATTAGGTAAAGGGAAAAATTGTGGTACTATAACATTATACCATAGGCTTAAATGAAATATCTAGACCAAAAGTAGTGATATCCTCATCTATCATTGCAATTCCATCTTTAGCCCCATTGTATTCTTCATATAGCATATTTTAATATCATTCTAGGATTACCATCTTTTGGAGCTTTGAGATTTATTTTCAATATGAAACCTTATTTTTCCTAAGAACATATCTCTTATACTTCACTAGCTCCTAAATGATATCCCTATTATTTTCAATTTATTTCTTTGCAACGTTGTTGTCAGAATTTTATTTCTTGAAATTTGATAATTTGTGTGGTCGATGTATTAATTTTGATGGTACTACTATGAAATTTATACCTTAGTTTCGCATGTTTGTTTCTAAATATTTTGCACCTACATTAATATAACATCTATGAGTGTTTTTATATCTTCAATTGGTGTTTTATTCCTTTTGTACCATTTCCATATGAGTTACATAAGATGTTGAAAATCATGTGTAGGTAAGTCATAGTAGTTTGGGCTACATTAATAATCATATTAAAAAATCATCAATATTTTTAAATACATATTTAAGTCCATAATCATTGGGCCCATTCTCATATGCATCTAATTGGTACATCTCATCATCATAGTACTTAGGACCTCCATCCTCTATGGGGAAGTATGTCTTATCACTAAAAGTGCAATTGTACACTTTACTAAATCATGCAATAGATAACATATATCACACCACAAAATAATCTCTTGAATAACTCACACGTTCCCTTCTCAATAAATCAAGAGTATTTCTATCCAGTTTCCTAGAATTCACTAATTTTTTAATCATCTTAAATTATCATTTCTTATGGCCTATTAGACCAATCTATGCTATAGGGTCAATTATGTAGGCTTCATGGTTCATTGAAATGTATTATGATGGAAGTACTAAGGGGAAATTATTTATCATTTCTTTCCACTCTATAAGATAGGTCTTTCATTATATATATCAATTTATCTAACTTATCTTCAATAAAGAAGGGATTACTAGGAATACCTCTATTTAGTTGGGACATCTTTACATAAATATATTGAGTGATTATATGATTCCTACATGTTTCTTTCAATATCAACTATGGTAGTATAAACCTCCCTCTAATTTTGTAGGTTCTTATCCCTTAAGAAATAACATATTTAAGCATAAAATGTGTCATAATAAAATACCGTGCACATTGATTCATTGGTTCTTAATTGGGGTGGAACCTTTCTTTTAGTCACAGTAAAAATTGTATTGAAATATACCACCACTTCATTCACTCCCTTCTTTATTCAACTCATGGATGTAAAATTTTGGATCAATTTTATCTCCATACTATAGTCTAAATACTCACATGACTTACTTCCATGAGTCTATGACACTATTGAGAAAACTGCTATACTACTCTTTTACACTTTCCTCCAAGATTGCATAAGCAATTTCATCATTATATCTTCATGTTCACTCTCACACACATCATTGATGTTCATGAATTGCCTCAAATTATATTTTCCTGACTAAATTTTACCTTGAAATTTGGTATCTTCTCCCCAATCTCATCTAGAATTGTGCTAGGGTAATAAGGGTTCCAATGAAATCTAATTGGTGGTATCTCTCTATTCCTATAGGTTTCCTTACTAGTGGAATATTTGAGACCATCTTCTAAATGAAGTCTTCACATATAGAGGGTCATTAAAATATGGATTATGCTACTAATTTTGTGCAAGATTATATAAAGCATAATTTTTTTTTTTAATTAGCTACATGGGTCCACAATAGAGCTTGTCAAGACAACTAATCTTCTTGTTATTTTTCTATTCATATAATTCTTGATGCTTTTCGTAAGAGTTTCCAATAAATCCAACTCTTGATCAATGTATCATATGTGGTGATCACTTTCTAACTATTCAATTCCACTAGCATCATGAAAATTTCTAGCATGTTCAAGTTCATTATTTCAATGTGAAAAGGTAGGGAATGTAGGGTACAAGCTAATATTGAGCTCTTCTACTAAGATCAAGCACTCATAATTTTGAATGTCTATATTATTTGGTGTATTCCTATTTATTCTACCAATGTGAATAGTATTGAACTTTACAAGTTATATTAATGCCTACATGTTTTTATTTGAGTTCTAAGTTGGTTATTAGTAGAGTAATTTGATGTATACTAATACTCTAGTCTCTCAAATAAAATAAAAATTATTATAATTAGATGTATCAACCTCATTATCTTGCAAAGAAGATTATGTTAACTTGTCTAAATTTCTCTCTCTCCATGTAGCCTATTGATTTCTTACATGAGATGTTATATCTTCTTATCTTTTCAAATCTACTGATTGATTTCTTCTTTTAATCTTCAAATATTTGGGTTTGATTTCAATCTAGGTTTTCTTTAAAATAGATTCACCACTCCTCTTATGGTAGACGATGCATTTTTTCCTTGAAAAATCATGATAATCTTCTTATAAGGACCAAAATAAACTCTTCCCTAAAATCAATTTGTTGGTTCAAATTAAGCATCTAGCAATGACACATGATAAACTAACAATGTTGGCATTTTTAAATTATAGGTCTTCAAAATATGAACTAATAATTTATCTTCTCAAAAATTGAACTAATTTGTTAGCTATTAAACATATAACTTTGTTTACCCTAAAGACTTTCACTAATACCTAGGGCCAAGGGTATGTCAACAAAGGTAGCAATTATGAGTTATGATTGATAATGGCATGAATGGACCAACCAATAAGGCTAGGTAAATCCTATTTTAGGTTTTACTATATTGGTTAAGCTTAATGCATTTTCTTAGCATATAAACCATACGTAATACACATATAACTCCCATTACTTATGTATGTCAATTTATCTTGGACTAAGCATTAAAACCTCTATGATTAGATGCACTAATCACGTGTAACTTAAAATACCTTCTTAAGCCCTTAAAATTTGTGGTATAATATCTCACTTTACACATGTATATGGTAATAAGGGTAATTCATATCTCATTATAGATGATTCTTATAGATCCTACAAAGTCTTTATATCAATAGAACAATGAATCTTGCAATGTAATGAAATAACTACTCCCCCTAGTAATGCTATGTTTAATATTTTGTTGTTTTGTATGGATGTAGTGGGATGATAGCAAGTTGAACAAATTGTAGATAGACACATTCATCTTTTATAGGCAATACAATATAAATATCATAAACAAAGAACATTACTAACGTTAACCATAGATTTGACACCTTATAGAAGATGACAAGAAGGGCTATTCTTAGTTGCCTTATACATAATCTAGACTCTATATGCATAGACTAAAAATAAATGATAATACAATCCAAGCAATTGACATATATTAATTATCTATTAGTACACTCACATGCTTCTTTTATAGGTTTGGTGGGACAACTTACAAAGAGATTATAAATAATTTTATAATCACTACATTGAAAAACCAATTAAAGACAATAATCAAATAAAAAAGTGTGATCAAAATAATCTATTAGAATTCCCAAAGTATATGAAATAGTCATATAGACATCCAAGTTGTCAATAAATGTAGATTATATCCATTCATCATTGATTTACAAAGTAATTAAATATTTAAATAAAAAAACTAGACTCATACATTCGATCTCCAAAGATGCTTAGCCTAATACAGGATACAAAACAACATTCATGCTTTCTCTATCTCTATTCTACAACCATGCCAAAAACCCACAAGTTCTTCCTTCCAAAACCATGAATATATATCCTTAGGAGGGAAAATTCAAATTTATGCCACCTCATCATCTAGTCAATCATTGGATACAAAAAATCTTCTACCAAAGAGTTGATGCATTAAGATGGAGATCCACTAGGGATTGTGTGAGATTGGGCTCATAAATCACCTACAACATACCCTCATAAATGAAAACAAGCATGGAAAACCCATAGTATAATGAAGCCAAGGGACTATTTGAGAAACCACCATGGGGTTCACCCAACAATTAAATCAAACATTAACCCACCACCAAGCAAAGTAGAAAGAATTTGAAAGAAGTGCAATTATTGTGACCATGCACAAGGATCAAGATTACAATTTAAAAGACACCTTATCATAACACACACATATAATAAAATCCCCATATCAAGGATAATATATTAAGTGAGGACATAACCTCCAACCACCAACAATGTTAGGCGGGATAGTAAAATATGTGAAAAACACTTGCAAACTCTGAACATAAGCCAAGAAGATGGGTGAGAATGAATAGTGGAAGGTAGGTTAGATAAACCATTTGAATCTTCTTTAGACACAATCCATCCACATTGAAGCACAATAAATTGAATTATGAAAATTTGTATGAGACAATCTAAACACATAAAGGATAAGCAATTTCCTTAAGTGAACGAAACTTTGAAACACAAAATAGTCACTACCAACACATCATTTAAAAAGATATGCAATCACCATAACACTAAGTCTAATCAAAACATCAGCTAAATTTTGAAAAAAAAACTAAACACCATCTTATACAACATTACATCAACTAAAAAATGACTGTTACAAGAGACATCCATCACTACAAAATACTCTAGAACAACTAAGGAAGAAAAACTACCACCAAACAAATATCTAATCATGGTACCACTTTATCAGCCTCAAGAGACCAAGACACCAAGTGATGAGTCATGATATATGAGAGACTATAAACCCAAGGGGAGAAACTACACAAGGAATATTTCACCTTAAAAGGGACAAAAATTAAAGCTAGTAAAAGCGTAACTCCTTTGCAGTACAAAACAAAAAAATGAAGTGATGTAAAAGAAACAAAAAAATGAAGTGATGTAAAAGAAACGTTGTACTAATAAGAGAAAAGATAAAATAGAAAGGATCATACCAAGGCATCAGGAATACCACATAGAACAATACAGAAGGGAGAAATAGGGTAATAGAACAACACTCAAAACACCACCGTAAAGGAAAACCAAGGCAAACATGAAACCCTGCAGTGATAAAACATAACAAAGGAGGCACCATAACATACATCTGAATTATCTGGATGATATCACATAGAACACGCTTTCCATAATTAACCAAATATTTGGGTGCAAGCCAACATGGTAAAACATTGTGATTGTATTGTTAGTATACCCATGTTTTTTATATGTTTTCCATATAACCATGATATTGTCACAAGATGATGTTCTCTGCAACTTTTAAGACTAAACCTATGCTTGAAATGTATTCAAAGGAAATGGCTACTTGCGGCACATTTGGAATAGATTCTGAAAGAAAGTCTGTTAGTAGTGATAAAGTAAAAGAATTGCATTGAAATCGTATTATCATTTGAGGGATGGATTGTTACTTTTCCGATATCCAGTCTGCAGCTTTTTTTATTTGTTTTAGTTAATGTAGCAG
>VDFB02281492.1:71739501-71781609 GCA_007258455.2 Sequoia sempervirens
CAAAATTTGAACAGTCAGACTAAGTTGAATCAGAGACACATGAGGTGTGTAGAATTTTTGTAGAGCTATACTTTTGTTTTGAAACATAGGAGTGGAAAGTCAAATAAATTTGTTGATGCATTGAGTAGGAGAAGGAATTTGCTGACAAAAATGAGAATAGAGGTATTAAGTTTTGATGAATTAAAGAACTTGTATGAGGAATACCCAGATTTTTTTGAACCTTGGATAGCTTGCAAAGAACCTATTTTGGAGGATAGGAGTCAGTGGCTAAATTATTTCACACAGGAGGATATGTTTTTCATAAGAAATAAGTTGTGTATACCCTAGAGTTCAATGAGAGAAAATCTGATAAAAGGAAAGCATAGTGGAGGATTGTCAGGACACTTTGGAGTTGATAAGACTGTAGCATTGGTGAGTGAGAATTATTTTTGGTCATAGATTCATAAGATGTTAGGAAATTTGTGCAAAGTTGAAATTTTTTTCAAGTTGCGAAGGAAGGTAGTTAGAATGTTGGATTATATAAACCATTGATAGTTTTAGAGAGACCTTGGGGAGACATAAGCATGGATTTCATACTTGGATTACCGAAGACATAGAGAGGTAATGATTTTGTATTTGTGGTGGTAGACAAATTTTCTAAGATGGAACATTTCATACCTTGTAAGAAGATAACAGATGCAGTACAGGTAGCAGATTTATTTTTGAGGGAAGTGGTAAGATTGCATGGGTTACCTAGGAGCATTGTTTCAGACAGAGATGTGAAGTTTGTTGGCTACTTTTGGAGGACACTTTGGAAGAAGTTGAAGACAAATTTGAAGTTCAGTTCTACTTTTCACCCACAAACTAATGGATAGATGGAGGTAGTGAACAGGAGCTTGGGGAATTTGTTGAGATGTTTGGTTGGAGAGAAAACCAGAAGTTGGGATTTGTTCCTTGCACAAACAGAGTTTTCCTACAATAATTCAGTAAACAAGAGTACTGGGAAGATATATTTTGAGGTTGTTACTGGAGTTCATCCTAGAGGCATATAAAAGTTGAGAGACATCAATATGGAAGACAAGAGAAGTGCAAAAGTTGAAGACTTTGCATAACACATGAAGAAAGTGCATACTCAAGTGAAGCAACAATTGGAAGACATGAACCAGAAGTATAATGAGAAGGCATATGAAAGGAGGAGACATAAGGAATTTGAAGTTGGAGATGAAGTGATGGTATATTTGAGGAAGGAGAGATTTCAAGCTGGAACATACAGTAATCTAAAGATGAGGAATTTTGGTCCTTGTAAGATCTTGAAGAAGTTTGATTCAATAAATGCATATGAAGTGGAGTTACTGGATGGCATGGGTATATCGCCTATATTCAACATTGAAAATCTATATCAGTCTCATGAAGCAGAATTCAGTGAAGACAACAAAGTAGAGTTGGAGAGTCAGTTTCTGAAGTAGTAGTTGGAGGAGATTGAAGAGATTCTAGATAGTAGAGATGGAAGGAAGACTCGTGGAAGGCAGTACAAAGAATATCTTATGAAGTGGAAGGGTAGACCAGTTGAGGATTCTTCTTGGATTTCTCAGGCTGAGGTGGACTATCTTGGTTTTCCTTTAGCCCCTACAAAGTGAGGGACTCACTTTTTCTTTAACCCTAAATGTCTGATGCAGGAGCATCCTTGGTTCTTGGCAATCTTGCATCCACCAAAAATATTTTCCTTTCAATTTTTTTCTTTTTTCTATTCTTGCTCAGTTCATGATTGGTAGATTTATCATATTTTCTCACCAAACCCTATGGATCTCAGTGTACCTCATGTACATGATCTTATTCCTTATCCCAAGATTTGAGCTTGATTGGATCTTTTTTCCAACAAGTTATCACTTCTAGAATATGTGGCAGTTCTCTGAACTGACAACAGAATAGTTTCTCAAGCCTAACGGCTATCTGATCATTCATGGATCATCCCCGTGACTTTTGGATCTCAAAGGTGTGATTTTAATTATTCCTTGGAGTGTTTCCAAGCTTTATTCTAGTTCCACACTTCATTCCTTTGCACATGTCGATGAATAATTCAAATTGAAGGCCTACCTATTCATGTATCATATACATTTTCCTTCTTGGAGATTATAATCATTTCCTAGCCGACGCGAATGTTTCTTGACCCACGGATGTGATATAAATCTTGTGATAGATAGTGAAGTATGGAAGTGAATCATATAGAATGTAATAGAAGAATATCAAGTTGATTTCACTCACAAGTTTGAGCATATTAGAATGTTGTACTTTTGAATATTTTATAAGAGGCCTGTGAGCCCAAATATTGAAGCCCGGATGTTGCTAGCCATATGTAATTGAGATTTTTGTTGATAAGAATATTTTCATCTGCATTTTCCTCCATATTTTGTGTTGTTTCCATTTTGTTACTCTTGTTGCATGTTTCAAATTGTTCTCTTTGAGGACCCTCCTTGTCGTGGTTGTGTCAATCGGGTATGCAAGAAGAAATGTTTGTGGTGGTCTGAGAGGATATATTTTGGATAGAGAGATTACTTAATATGGGTGGAATTTCTTTTTGATATGTGTTGTAGTATTTGTTAAAAGGCACAAGACAACTAAGAGGAGGGTTAAATTAGTTGTCACCAAATTCAAACCCAAAACTTCAAACACTTATCAACTTCACAACCACACTATTATATTATTAAGTATGAACATGAAATGCAGATAATAGAAAGCAAAATAAACACAATGAACACCATATTTTATGTGGAAAAAATAATAAGGGAAAAACCATGGTGAGGATTAACTCACAATATAAAGTAATTCCAAACCGAATGTATAAGGCCCACTACCAAAGGGCTCACTACCCAGAATACAAAGGCTCACTACCTACATAAAGGAATCACTATCCAACAGGGAGGCTCACTACTTACAAATGTAAAAGATAATAGAAAGATCCACCACAAAAATTTACATACATCTGCAACCTTGATTAGAAGATTGCAGAAACCTTCAGCTCATTTCTTTCAACAATCTAACACAATGAAGTATTGCTACCTCAAAGTTCACTTTCGCACAACTTTAATCTTCACTTGTGGCTTAATTTGTTACTTTGTATCATATAATCCTTCACATTTCAACTTGCATTTATACCGTCTTCAACCTTAGAAACTTTCTCCAAGGTCAGTGGTATACACTTCATTTCATAAATTCAAACTAGGTCGGCAACTTAACATTCCCATGGTGGAAAGGAATGAGTGTGGACCATTAAAAACTTAACCAAGACCAAAAGAAAAATCTTGAATCAACCACATGCTTCCTTAATTAAATTTTTAATTCTTCATATGAAGTGTAGACACCAAGTTGACCAAACCTAATGAAAACACAAATGAACATTGAAGTACATGCTTCCCAACGAGAAGATAACACACATATGATGTAACATGCTTCATCATGCATGAGAACATGTCTCAGATACTTTCATATACATCTATAGCAAGTGCAACAACCTTCGAACACATAACACTTTCCAACAGTCCATCTGAAATGTGCAAACACATGTAGCAACTCTGAACTCAACTTCTAGAGTACCAAACCATAAACATCTCTGCCAGAACCTATAGAACATCATTACAATACATATTCTAGATCCATAAGACCTGAAAAAAAACAGCGAAGGATTGCAAAGAAGAAACATTTCTCCCAGTCCACAGATAACCAACTCGGTCAAACTAGTTCGCACACTAGTGAACACAACTTTCACACTCCATCAAATCAGAAGCTACAAATTAGGAGATGTCACCAACAAATCCCCAACAACAACCCTTCAAATTCACGCAAGTATAGGGTCAACACAGAAGAAATGCAGAGCACATACCAAAGCACATTCTAAACACATACATAACTCTGACTTCACTCTTTATTAATTTTCTCAAAATCACTTGGTAACCCATCATTTCAACACATCTAAAACATCATAAGGATAGCTCCATGTACTCACTAAATTTCAATAGCATCTCAACTATACATGCACAATCTGCAACATTTTGAGCCGTGTTGACATCAATGACAACATTAATGACAACACCACCAAACTTGCTCATACTTGCAACAATCTCCCCCTTTGTCATTGATGGCAATACATTATGTGAAAAACCATCAAGGACAACACTCTCATGCACTCTCAATATTCTCTTTCTCTTCTATTGTTTTTCACATGACTCTCTCCCCCCCTTTGACATTAATGGAAAAGATCAAAATCATTGATCACTCCCCCTTAGGAGTGCACCCATGCAAGTCAAACTATAACATTGAAAACTTTCTACTCCCCCTGTGGAGTAGACTTGGATTCATCAGTCTAGATAAATGAAGAATCTGTGGATCCACCAAATTGATGCACCTCCATGTGCACCTAGTTTGGAGGTCCAATGACCCCCAACCTCTCCCTAAGATACTCAAAAGTATCCTTCAAAAGAGCCTTGGTAAATATATCTGCAATTTGTTCCTATGTAGACACATACTCCTGCCTGGCTTTATTCTCCAACAACTTCTCTCTCAGGATATGATATCTGATAGATATATGTTTTGTTCTTGAATGCATTACCAGATTATTTTAAATTTTTATAGCACTTGTATTGTCACAGAAGATAGGAATAGGCTTATACATATCACTCCAATATCCTTTAGAGTTTGCATCATCCACAAAACCTATGTGCAACAAGATGTTGCAGCAATATATTTTGCTTATGCAGTGGATAAAGAAACCGAGTCTCATTTCTTACTTAACCATGAAACCAGTCTTCTACCAAGAAAGAAAGCACCTCCACTAGTACTCTTCCAGCCATCCACACAATGGGCCCAATCGACATCAATATAAGCATTTAAAGTGAAATCAGTATCCTTAGGATACCATAAGCCATAATCTGGTGTACCTTTAAGATATTTAAATATCCTCTTTATAGCTGTAACATGTGCTTCTTTAGGTTCTTGAAATCTGGCAACTAAACATACTACATGCATAATATTTGGTCTATTAGCAGTAAGATACAACAATCCACCAATCATAGATCTGTATTTGCTTTGATCAGCTTTAGCAGATTCCTCATCTTTACTCAGCTTACATCCGGTCACCATAGGAGTACTAACTAGTTTGGATTCATCCATTCCAAAATTCTTTAACAAATCTTTCACATATTTTGATTGTGAAATGAATATCCCCTCATCATTTTGATTTTCTTAAAGACCAAGAAAGAAATTCAACTCACCAATCATGGATATTTCAAATTCTTTTTGTATTTATTGTGCAAATCTCTTACACATACCTTCATTTCCTCCAAAGATGATATCATCAACATATACTACTACTATCAACATTTTGTTACCTTGCATTTTGAAGTAAAGATTGTTGTCATCAGATCCTTTGTTGAATCCTTGTTGTGTTAAGTATCTATCCAATCTTGTGTACCATGCTCTAGGAGCTTGTTTCAGTCCATACAATGCCTTCTTTAACTTACAAACCATATCCAAGTTGTCTGATAACTGAAATCCTTCAAGTTGTTCCATGTATACTTCTTCTAGTTCACCATTCAGGAATGCAGATTTGGCATCCATCTAATATACTTTGAAATCCTTGTGGGAAGAAAATGTCAAAAAATCCTAATAGATTCCATTCTTGTCACAGGGGAAAATGTCTCTTCAAAGTCTATACCTTCAACTTGTGAGTATCCCTTACATACAAGTCTTGCTTTGTTTCTTATAACTTCACCATTTTCATTCAACTTATTCTTGAACACCCACTTTGAACCAATTACATTCTTATTCACAGGTCTAGGAACCAATTCCCATGTTTGATTCTTCTCTATTTGATGCAACTCTTCTTTCATAGCTCTAACCTAACTCTCTTCTTCACATGCTTCACACATAGACTTAGGTTCTATTTTAGAAAGTAAACACGGATTTACCTCAGCTACTACTTTACTTCTTGTCTTCACACCTTCACTCTTATCTCCAATTATCTGTTCCTTTAGATGATTCTTCTGGACATACTTAGGAGTCTTAGAAACAAGTTCTGGTTCATTTTCTTCTTCTTCATCTTCCTTATTCTCTTCAGGTACTAGTGGGTAAATAGGATCATCTAGTTCAACTTCACCTATCTTAATAGGTCTGTGCATAGCCTCATCAACCTTCACATTATCACTCTCAAAAATATTCCTCAATCTTTTATTAAAGCATCTATATGCTTTGTTGGTAGTTGAGTATCCAAGAAAAATTCCTTCATCACATCTAGTATCAAACTTCCCAAGATTATCAACATCTCTTTTAATGTAAAATATGCTTCCAAACACCTTAAAGTACTTCATAGTAGGATCCTTACCAGTCCATAACTCATAAGGAGTCTTTGTGCCATTGCCTCTGATCTAAACTCTATTAAGAACATAAACAACATTGTGTATTGCCTCTCTCCAGTACACATTAGGTACATTTTATTCTTTCATCATGGTTCTTGCAACTTCCTATGTAGTTTGGCTCTTTCTCTCAACCACTTCATTCTGTTGAGGGGTTCTAAGAGCAGAAAAGTGTCTCTTTATTCCATGCACTTCACAAAATGCATTAAACTCACTAGAAGTGAGTTCTCCACCTCTAATAGATCTCAAACATTTGATTCTTAGGTTCACTTCATTTTCTACTTTTGCTTTGAACACTTTAAACCTATCCAAAGCCTGAGTCTTCTCTCTAAGAAAAGCAACCCATTTCATTCAAGAATAATCATCAATAAGGAGAATGAAATACCTATCACCATTTAGGATTCCTGTTCTAGTCGAACCATAGAGGTCTATATGAATTAATTCCAGCATTCTGGTAGTAGATTACTATTCTCCTTTAAAACTGCATCTTGTTTGTTTCCCTAACTGACAACTTCTACAAATAGTATTTGCAGGCTTTATGATCTTAGGAAAACCTCAAAAAACACTCTTGAACTAATCCTAACTAGATTATCAAAGTTTACATGTCCCATTCTCTGGTGCCATAGCCAACTTTCATTGAATTGAGATACAAGGCACTGACCATCAACACCCTTAAGTTGATAAATGTTTCCATGAGTTCTCCTTCCTGCAACAACCATAGCTCTAGATCCCTTTCTGATTTCATAGGTATTATCCTGAAACAAAATTTTAAAGCCTTTGCTACACATCTTTCCAACACTCAAAATGTTATGCCTTAGACCGTTTACATAATATACATCATCATGTTTTTTATTCCATCGAAACTAATTGTACCTTTCCCAACAATCTTTGCTCCTGAATCATCACCAAACATGACCAAACCACCATCATACTTTTCAAGTTTAGTAAACTTACTTTTATATCTCTAGTCAGGTGATTAGAACATCCATTGTCAATCACCCAATAGTCTTCATCTTGTCCAGCATGAAAGGTGGTGACCAAAGTACCTTCCATCTCATCCTTCTTGTTCTTTGAAAAACTTTTTCTTGCACATTTTCTAGGGTTAGCAGACATAGATTTATTCTCCAAAGCTAAGAACAAGCATTCACTATCATCACCCTCATAATCAGATTCATCATCAAAGATTCCAACTTCTTCTCTGACATAATACAACTTTTTGTATTTCTTATCCTTTCTATCTTTATGATCTTTTTTCTTCTTATGTACAACTATATTCAAATATCTTGAAGCATAATGACCAATATTACCACAATTGAAACATTTAAAGGGAAACATACCTTTATACTTACTAGTACCTTTCTTCAACTTCCTGGTAAAGTTCACTTCCAACTCATCTGACCATCACTATCCAAATCATCTTCAGTCTTTGTTGCTTTAAATGTTGTTTATGTCTTTTCCTCTTTCTTTCCAAACTTTTTCATCTCAAATGTTGTCAAGGTGCCAAATAACTATTCTTTAGTATACTTCTTAGGATCATACATCTCTTCAATAATTGAGATCTTATCACCATAACAATCTGGTAGGATTATTAGATTCTTCTCTATTATATCTTCATCAGCCAAAGTGCCCCCTTGATTCCTAACTTCATTTGCTGCTAGATCAACCCTCTAGAAATAGCTTGCAAAATATTCACCTTCTTCCATTTTCAAATTCTCATATCTACACTTTTCCATCAACTTCTCTGTCAATTTCATTCTTTCATTTCCTTCATACAAATCTTCCAACTTCTTCCAAACTTCATAAACAATTCCCAAAGAAATAACTTTAGTTCGCTCAGTTTTAGATAAAGCACTGTAAATAGCATACCTCACTTTTTCATTCTCCTCATAAGAAAAAACCTCATCTACAGTAGTAGGACCACTTGTCGATGCAATGTACTTCGACTCAACAACCTTCTAGGTCTTGTAACCAAGAGAGATAATATATCCTCTCATCTACACTTTCTAGTAGGGATCGCCAACTTATGCGCCATCGGATCTTCCATAAGCGGTTAAGCTCTATACTAAGGAACCAAAGCTATAATACCAATTGTTAAAAGGTGTAGGACAATTGAGAGGGGAGGTGAATCAGTTGTCACCAAATTCAAACCCAAAACTTCAAACACTTATCAACTTCACAACCACACTATTTTGTTATTAAGTATGAACATGAAATATAGATAATAGAAACCAAATCAACACAATGAACACCATATTTTACGTGGAAAGCCCAATAAGGGAAAAACCATGATGATTATTAACTCACAATATAAAGTAATTCCAAACTGAATACATAAGGCTCACTGCCCAGAATACAAAGGCTCACTACCTACAGAAAGGACTTACTGTCCAACAGGGAGGCTCACTACCTATAGATGCAAAAGATAACAGAAAGATCCACCAGAACAATTTACACACATCTACAACCTTGATTAGAAGATTGCAAAAACTTTCAGCTCACTGCTTTCAGGAATCTAACACAATGAAGTAATGCTGCCTCAACTCACTTTCACACAACTCTACTCTTCACTTTTGGCTTACTTTGTTACTTCATATCATTTAATCCTTTTCATTTTGACTTGCATTTATACCATCTTCAACCTTAGAAACTTTCTCTAAGGTCGGCCACATACACTTCATTTCATAAATTCAAACTATGTTGGCAACTCAACATTCCCACAGTGGAAAGGAATGAGAGTGGACACATTAAACACTTAACCAAGACCAAAAGCAACATCTCAGATCAACCACATGCTTCCTTAATTAAATTTTTAATTCTTCATATGAAGTGCAAACACCAGGTCAGTCAAACCTAATGAAAACACAAATGAACATTGAAGTACATGCTTCCCAACAAGAAGATAACACATAGACAACATAACACGCTTCATCATGCATGATAAAATTTCTTAGCTACTTTTAGATACATCCAGTACAACAAGTGCAACAAACTTCAAACACATATCACTTTCCAATAGTCCATCTGGACTGTGCAAACACACGTAGAAAAGTGTTCTTTGAAACTCATCTTCTAGAGTACCAAACCACAAACACCTCTACCAAAACCTATATAAAATCATTACAAGACATATTCTAGATTTGCAAGACCTTAAACAAAATAGCGAAGGACTACGAAGCAAAAAAAATTCTCCCAGTCCACAGATAACCAACTCGGTCAAACCAATTCACACACTGGTGAACACAACTTTCACACTCCATCAAATCAAAAGCTATAAATTAGGAGATGTCTCCAAAAAATCCCCAACAACAACCCTTCAGATTCTCACAAGTATAGGATCAACATAGAAGAAATACAGAGCACATACCAGAGCACATTTTGAACACATACATAACTCTGACTTCACTCTTTATTAATTTTCTCAAAAGCACTTGGTAACCCTTCATTTCAGCACATCTGCAACATCATAAGGATATCTCCATCTACTCACTACATTTCAATAGCATCTCAACTATACATGCACAATCTGCAACATTCTGAACCGTGTTGACATTAATGACAATACCACCAAACTTGCTCATACTTGCAACAGTCTGGCAGTTTGGAAGGAGAGTATGCCTACACTAGTTCTATCATGTTCTTGAGTTTTTGATGGTGTGGCTAAGGGTGTGAGGAGTTTGAAGTATTAGAAGTCTCATCAAGATCGAGGAAAGTGCAGTAATGACTACAAGAATTTGATAATGGTTTCAAGCATGTGGAGTGAGGATAGGACCTATTTATGGTTCCCTTAGTGGCGCAAGATGTCAAGTTTTGTTGGTGGCAAGATTGGACCATTTTATTACACATTTCATGCCTATACTCAAGTCTAATTAAGAACACCCCACCAGCTTGAGATGTAACATTATCCAATAGTCCTTTTAGTCACATGCTCCTTAGTTTCCTTATATCAAACATGTCCTAGGTCCTTCCCATCCATCCTCTACCTTCATAGGATATATTGCTCCTCAAATCAAGAAACATCTTTCCACCCACTTTCTTTTCATAAAAAGTAATAAATGTGTATGCCCTTGCATTGCTACTTTTGGATTTATTTTTCTTTTAGGCTCTTACTTTACCTACTTAGGGCCACCATGATCCTTCATATCATGGCATGATTTGATTGGTAAACCTAGGGTAAAGTTTCTTGAGTTTTTCATGTGCTATGTCTGTATGGTTGTCATACGTTTTACCCACCAAGGCCCTTCGAGACCTTGTAAAATATTGAATTAACCTTTTTGTTTTTTGATCTATCATATGCATGGGATACCTATTCACCTTTGTTCTACATACCCTAGTACATAGTTTCACATGCTATATGAAATTAAGTGCTCACTATATTTTAATTATTGCATTAAAAAATCCATACATTCCTACCTATTCTAGCGTATCTTATTATCCATCCTCCCATCACATCTATTACATTTGTCATCTTAATTTTTGATCCCATGTACATTTGATTTTTCTTGCCATCTTACTCCCTCTATCTTTCCAATTTTCCTCTTGTCTCACTTTTTCTTTTGATATACCATGACATGACATGTGTATCCACACATTTTAACATGTAATCTCATTTATCATAATCAATTCATTCATTCATTATATTCATTTTAGGTTCATTTTAGATTTTTTAGTCTAAGCATCTTTACATATTTTAATCATTTATCCATCAAATTCATTTTAGATTTTTTAGTCTAAGAATATTTACATATTTTCATCATTCATCCATTAGATTCATTTTAAATTTGATGGTCTAAGCATAACTGCATCTTTTCATCATTCATCCATTAGATTCATTTCAAGTTCATTTTATACTTGTTAGTCTAAACATCTTTTCATTATTTATCCATTAGATTTCTAGTTTACATCCATTTTATATTTGTTAGTATAAGCATACTTTCATTATTAATCCATTATATTCATTTTAGCTTCATTTTAGATTTGTTAGTCTAAGCATTTTTTCATATTTTCATCATTCATCCATTAGATTCATTTCAAGTTTATTTAATATTTGTTAGTCTCAGCATATTTTTATCTTCTCATTAAATTCTTCCACTAGATTCATTTTAGTTTCCTTTTAGATTTGTTATTCTAAGCATTTTTTCATATTTTCATCATTCATTCATTATATAGGTTCATTTTATATTTGTTTTGATTATAGGTAAAATAGGTTTTGAAGGGGCCCCAAAACCCTTTACAAAAAATACCGTTGCATCAATAGATAATCAAAGACAAAACATCACATATCCATTATCTTCATTTTAGGTTTATTATTTTAGATTTGTTAAATTAAGCATGTAAATAACCATTTGTCTAGGAATAATCATTTAATCATCGTCATAGTAAGTATTATTCACATCACATACAATCATAATCATTTAAAATCTATCCATCCAAAACAATGCCACATTTATAAGCATACATACCAAATCAAATCATCATCATCATTTACATACACCATATATCTATAATCATAAATAATACATATAAGCACCATGAACATCCATACCTATAAGCATCAAAATCTAAGTAATCTAGCTATATTTCATGTACATCATCAACATATAGATAAAACATCACACACATAATCAAATATATACCACTAATAATTCCCATATCTTAATGTCCATGTCATTATACAAATGTTTCATGAAAGAAATCAATACTCCCATTAGTGTATGGGCTCCACAAAACATCCATCTATACATAGCCAAAATGGTACCCCTAGGGCATATGCCAAAACTATATCATATTTGTCTCCACCCAAGTCTAGCTATGTGTATCCCACTCTCCTATTGATGGCCCCTATTATGGTGGTTGTGGTGGACCTCATGTTGGCCTCATAGCCACTAAACTCTCTTAGCTAGATGACCCAGGAATCCCTGACCTAGATTGCTTTACATAGTTGGGGCCCCTCTAACTTGTTGGTACTTCCTACTCATACAAAGGACAAAAGTAATCTTCCTTCCATGATACTTGTGCTACCTTTGAAAATTATCGCATCATCCCTTGAGGACCTAATAAGCCTCTCAACTGAGAAATATCTTCCTTTTCCTGCTATAGTTATCCCCTTAGCTACTATTTGGTCTAGCCACCTCTATAGATCATCCCACTTAGCCATTGTTTGGTCTAACCACCCCTATAGGGCATCCTAGTGACTTAAGGTTCACGCTAGCCTCATCTCCATAGACTTATCCTCCTCATTTGTTACACCTTGTTTCTAAGTTACTAGATTAGTTTTACTTTTATGAGTAAATATTATTTTAAATGAAACATTGACTTTAATATGTTTAATGGATGAAGGAAATGAATGAATATGCATTATGATGTGAATATCTTTCCAATGCTTTAATAATGCAAATGAGATATGGTGAATATTATTTTCATGTTATCAGCTAACTAAGTTTATGATGCACTAAATTGGATGCAGGTCGAGCCCTCCAGTGAGGAGAGGGAGAGTATCATCCAGGAGAGGAAATTGGTATGGAAACCACCGATGTACCTACTTGAGTAATGCACACACTCATGACCTAGGTAGACAAGCTTTGTCAAGTCAATTGGGGCTATGTGTTGTTAAGTAAACATAAGTTCAACGCTTTTGGTCAATATGTAAACTATGTTTTGGTCATATTGGAACCACTTTGGTTATTTAAAACAAATAATTAGATGAGATATTTAAAATATATATGTTGTATATATGTTAATATATATTATTTATACATACATACATACATACATACATATATATATATATATGCATGTATATACATTGTCTAAATGGTTATTGTATACACATATATTAAAATAGTTGTATGCATATATAAATTAATATGTATATTGAATAATGACTATAATTATTACTTTGTATATACTTGATACATATATATGAAATATTATAAAATAGGTTAGGGGAAAAGAGGGTTCTCCAATTTGATAAAGGATGGAACTATTCTCCTTTATTTCATTAGGAAATGAGATCCACACAAATAATTTCCTTAAACCCTTAGGCGAGTCAACTCAAGGTGTGAATCTGTAGATTTCCTTATGACTAAAGGATGAGGGTCAAGGTCAAACTACACTTTGGGGAGAAAAACTAAAAATAGTAAACTAACACCAAAATGCAATTTAACACTTGAAACAACAAGATTAAAATCAATACTGACAAAACCTACGATCAAATTGTAGATAAGAGAAGGGTAGATCTGAATGTACCTTTCAACAAAAGTTAGTTTCTAAAGTTGATTTGGGACTCATTCACCCATGGGTGAATAGGTCCTTTATTAGGGTTTTTCTACAAATTTTGGGAGCCTCTAGTCATATCTTTGCATTTCCAGATTCTTTATGTTTCAATGTTGTAAAGTCAAAAATAAATTATGTAGATGAGTTTCCATGAGATGACAACTTTTGCAACTTTTACAAATTCTTATATTTTTCTCTTCAAGAGATCTTCAAGCTTTCTTCCACCTAGATCTACAAACATAACATAAGAGGGAAAATTATTTGTTTTTGATGAATGGGGGTTTGCCTTGGTCAAACCCTGTTTTGGTAATCAAACCTTGAAATGAAATAAAACATGAAAGAGGGAATAAAGAATGAACAAATCTATGTTACCACTCAACAAACCCTTGCATAAACCTTAGAATGTAGATCTGCAACATGATATGGCTTCAATGGACGTGGATCTTGAACCTTGAACCTTTCTTGAAATAATGGCTTTGAATGCTTGATTTGATCATGAAAGCTACATCATCATGTTAGCTCCAAAAACATGCATGATGTGAGAAGACATTGACATGACAATTGGATCTTGAATGTTGCAAAAAACTCTAATAATTCTTCTCTTGAATTCCTTGAATTTCTCTTGAAATTTCTCTCTTAGATCTTGAAAAATGCTAGGTGAAACATAGTAAAATAACCTTATATTTATAGATATTTAACCTCAATTTCCTGAAGTTCAAATATCACAAGATGACATTTGAATATACACTTAGAGATATTAAAATCCCACCAAAAAAATAATTTAAATTTAGGTCCTAAGGTTAAGGGAGGACCCATTCTCCCATGGGCGAATGGGTCCCAAGTCCTTAAACCTAGGACACACATTGCTCAATGAGAAGTGTTATGTTAAGGCATTAATGAATGTCAGGTTTCCTCTTCATAAAATACAATAAAATAGGCTTGGTAAATGAATTAAGGGGCCAATTAAAGAAAATTAAGCTCAATTAATTAAAGGAGCCCTAAATAAGTGTGAAAGTGTAAATAAATACATTTTGCAACACTAAATTAAGGCACAATTAAGTCCAAATTAACTAGGAGGTCTCAAATAAGTGTGAAAATGTAAAAGGGATACATTCTTCTACACTACATTTAGCCCCTACTTTAGTGAGAGGATGACCTTGCGACAAACTCACACTAAAGTAGACATTCAAAACACATGTATGTAGAAACAACAAGATACTCAATCATACAACATCAAAGACTTAAAATAAAGGTAAAAACAAAAAGGGTAGATCAAGCCTTGATTTTCTAACACGATGTGGAACACACCTCAAATTTTTATCTGGAAAAATGTTCACAAGTGGAACCTTGGTTGTCCACTATGCAAACAACACACACACTCACTTTGGGCTAATGGAACTCCGACTATCCACTAGGTGAGCCCCCAAGGGGGGCAAATGAGATAATCTTATTAGGCTCCCATACCATACCAAAGCTATCCCTCTAATAACTTCAATAAGGCACCACAAAAAACAAATAACAAAAACTTTGAGCTTCATAAGGCCTAACAAGCCGTGTTATGGATTTTGAGGACACTACCTATGAGATGGGGGAGGATGGTTCGAAGGAGGAAAAAGAGGAGGAAGAGGAGGAAGAGGAGGAAGAGGAGGAGCCATTGGAGCCATCTGAGGATAGGATTGAGGTTGGGAATGAGCAAGATGTTGGGTTCTCTGGAATGAAGAACAAAGTTGAGGATATTAGTAATGATTTTTTAAAAAGCAGATTAGCTTTCTTGCAAGTACAGTTCGAAGACATGGAGAAGGCATTAGTTACTCTCATGAGAGAAAATAACAGGTTGATGAGAAGAGTGATGCTTGGAGCGGCATCAGGGGAAACGAAGCTTACCAGGAAACTAAAGAAATAGGGGGAAACTGATACCCTGAAGATGTTGGATGAAATAGAGGGCCCTGACTGAAATGAATATGTTACTCTCTTGGGAGAGTATGGAGACCTATTAAAGAAATCCATTTAATGGCTTGTGATTGCTACTATGTTGTTTTTTGACGGGTTTTTTGTCTTTTAATCATATTTGTGACTCTTCTATTAATTTTTAAGGTTATGGTGGAATACCACCTAGAATATTGTCGATTTAATTAATGGTCTTCATAGATTAAAGTATGTTGGTAAAAACTTTATGTTTTTGATTGATAATAGTTGGACTATGGTTATACTTTTAAATTTTAGCCTGCGTGCCAAATCTGATGTTGTTTTTTGGTTTGATGGTGGTGTTGTTTCCCACCTCTCTACTCCTTTTTGGTTTGTTACTATAACTTTTGGATCAGGGCCCTTCCTTGCTTATCTAATAAAAAACAAGTTGTGTTATGCTAAGGACTTATGAAAAAACAAGGCAAGGCTCCACTAGAAAGCAAAGTGTGTTATGCTTGGTGGCATTGAAAAAGGTTCAAGCTTCACAAGGTTAGCAAGTTGTGTTATGCTAAACACTTATGAACAAAAAATGAAAGTAAACATGCTCAAAGGGATTTTTCTTAGTTTGTGTAAAGTCTCCTCTTAGGGAACATCATGCCTAATGTCTCCAATAGAGGACAAGTCAAGGATAAAAGATTCACAACTTAGGGAATGCAACATGTAGCATCACCACTAAGAGGAAAGTCGTATGCCAAGAAATATCACACTCTTAGAGGACATCAACCCAATGACACCACCAAGAAAAAGACGCATCACAAAAAGTAAGAAAATCACACAATGAAACATAAGGATTACCACAAATTTCAAAAATAATAATACGAATGTATTCCCCCACTTTAAATTTTTGAACATTGTTGTTGTGAGAAATTTACTTTAAATTAGCAAATAATCAATGCTAAACAATAAAGGAGACATGAGATCTTATTCGGAAAGCCCTATGCCAAGTCATATGTTTCCAAATGAAGCTACGTCATGAAAAGAGAGGAAAGGGGTTTCCCCCAACATGAAATCCCAAACACTTAAGGGATTCACATATTCAAGGTCAACATGTCTTTACTACAATTACATTATAGAGCTTGGAAACACATCATTCCCCAAATACTCATGGAACAAGAAGAATGACACATAGAGAGCGAAAACAAAGAAAAATATTTTGGGTCAACATGGAAGAAACCTAAATGTCTCAATGCCTTGTGTCATCCCCAAAAGGAAAACACAAGAAAAAAGAAAAGATAAATGTTTACGACATATTGAAGAATGTAGATATGAATAGAGGAATGAACATGAAGAGATACATCATACATAATAGTACGGGGGATCACATTACACACATGCAATCACATAAATAAACATGAAAAGAAAAAAAAGAAAAATTCTAGTAAGACACATGTGAGTCAACCTATAGCAGGTCATCTACATCCCAATCTTATTCAATATACTCAAAAGGCGGATAACTAGCCAAAAGGAGAAAATCAAGTGCCAAACTAGGACAAGAACAAAGTTCAACACTCTTATTATGAGGATCATCTTTTAAGCTCATGGAAGAGGAAAACAATGAATTTAACTCATTATGCACTTGTTCATCAATCTTTTCAATTTTATTATCATCATCCAAGTTAATCACAATAGATGGTCTAATGACAATATCCATAGAAGATTGTTGTTGTTTATGTTGCGACAAGGGTGGAGAGGAATTATGCATTGCTTGAGACAAGTTTGGATTTTGACTTTATATGTTGTTCCTTTCTTCTTTTGCTTGTAATAAACAAGAAATAGCATGATGTATATGCTTGTTCTCTCTAGCATTTTGGTTTCATTTCATTCAGTTTTCAATTTGTGATTGTGTAGGAGTGGGTTTTTCAACCATAGGTCTCTTTTCTTCCTTGAAGGGAGGAACGGAAGGAACCATGGGAGGTTGTTCAACCACTTTCTCTTTAGCTTTGTTAACTTGTTTGACTTTAGGAGGCACAATGAGATTTATTTGATTATCTTGCAATCTTTCATATGAAATAGGCAGAGGATTTCTCATAGGCTAGTCTTGGTTACTTGGAAGGGATTTTGGTTCAATCATGGTTTCATCAAGGATAGGAGGCTCAATCACAGGTTGAGGCATATTGCTAAGGGATAATTTTGTTATGTGTTTTGCCTTAAAATTTTGATAAGATTTGAAAAATAAGTCTTCACAGGGTCTAATAGGTTCAATAGGCTCAGACCAAAAAGAAATCCATTAATGAGAAGTTCCCATAGGAAGACACAAGATTAAAGCCACTATGATGCACATTAAAGATTTCATTTCCAAATGGAAACTTTAAGCATTTATGCATAACTGACAGGACGACATTCATGGAGTGAAGTCATGGATAGCCTAACTTCACATGAAACTGGTATGAAGTTGGGATGATGATGAATGAGACAATTAATTGTTTTGGTACAACTTTTAAAGGGAGATTTATTGAAACTATCATAGGGCAAGCAGAACCATTGTGTTTTGATCCATGCTTTCAGTCTTTCATATGTATTTTGATAAAGCGTGGAAAAATAGGAATTCTTCAGTGATCTTGTACTCTACACAGACGAGATCAATTAATATCATATTAGTAGGCTTGCCATTGATTCTTCTAGCTATGTAAAGAGGACCATCAGGTGCATGTTTAAGTATGTCTTGTTGTGAGAAAGCAATGTCAAGCAACATCTTAGTTAGGCCCTTACGAGGTTTAGCATCAATAAATCCAACCATATTGTTCATGTTTAGATTTATAATAAGATAATTTTCTGATTATGCTATGCAAAAACCTAAAAAATGATGTTTGTAAATACAATTTTGAATTCATACAATGCACTGAATTTATCAAATGAAGCTTAATATGATCAATTTTAAATAACATAAATTATGTGTAGACATATGAAATTAACATCATTCACATTCATCCACTCATTAATCCATTCACCAAGTAAATCAGGTCTATTTAATTCAATCTCTAAGGATTGTCCATTTAAATTGAATAAATTAACTTTATTTAATTTAAACCTATCATTATCTCATTTGATTAAATAGATCATTTTTTAATCAAATCCTGACATTCCATCTTTGGTTTAAATAAATCATCTCCTAGGTTCATCTCCTTCAAATTGATTAACCTTTATCTTGCATCCCCCTTTTAATTAAATAAAAAAAACTTTATTTAATTAAATCCCAAATGCATATTCCATCCCTTTTTTATTTAAATAAATCAAATTATTTAAGTCAAATGGGTCAAAAGCATCTAATCATCATCTAAGTTAATCAAACTATGATTAATCTAATCTAACCACCCATCACATCCTCTAGCTTTTCCCACTTGCACCAATAAAGTATTTTAATTCATTTATTAAAATCATCATTTTCCCTCAACAAAGCATCTTTTGAGAATATTCCTCAAGTTTGAATTTGAAAGCAAGTTGACTTGTCCCTTCCAACATGGCAATAACTTCCCTCTTACATGTCCCCCACTTGGCATTAAAGTCACTCTTTATCCCTCCAACAAGCCAATTTGAATTTGAAAAAGGCCAACCAATCTCATTTATTGGCACATTGACCAAAACTTGCACATTCATCAACCATTCACAAGGTGACAAGTGGCTCCATCTCATTGACTAAAACATTATCCCACATTGCTCTCTTTTGAGCACTCTTTCAACTTGAGAGTCTATAAATGGAAGCTTCATTCTTCAAAAAATCATCCACAACCTTCATGCAAAGTTACTTTCTTCAATTGAGAGCTAATTTTTCCCATCTTCATAGCATTTTCATATCAATTTCATCATTGAGCTTATCAAAAAGGGGTTGGGAAAGGGCTATTTTCCACATCAAAATAGCACCAATCCCCCCATAAGATCAAGTGCTTTCTTTTTTTTAGAATAGGAATAGTTATCTTTATTTGCATTTTCTCATTTATTTCATCTTTTTCCTTGTTCTTTAACAATGCAAATCAATTTTGTGGGGGATTCTTAGAACCTTGCATTTTTGGCCTAGCAATGTGATTTATTTGCTTTGATTTGTGCAAGTTTGGATTTAGGGATCCACATAATGGCAAAACACACCTGCACAACAACAAAACCAAAACCATCATCAAAACAACCATCATGCAAACACAACACATCAAACAAACAATCAAACGATCAATAACATCAATGATCAAAGGGGATCGCCGTAGCGAAACAAGAATTTCGTCAAGCGAAAGTACACCACTCTTAGGGAACCGCTCAAAGTCATCATGAAGAAACTGATAAATGAAAACCTCATCAAGATTCCCACTTACAAAAACTACCAAGAACCAGATGTTAAACCTCCTTGGTATAACGAAAATCAGCTCTGCGAATTCCACAAAATCAAAGGGCACACCACAAACAATTGCATGAGGTTAAAAAACATAGTTCAAGACCTCATTGATCAAAGGATCATAAATGTGGAATAGCCAATAGGAAACCAAAACCTTAAGATATACATGAATTTGATGCCTAACCATAACAATAAAGAGAACAATAACACTGATAAGGGGAAAGGCACCCTCACAAATGTGAATCATGTGTATGAAACTATCGTCGCCTCCCTAGATGAATACTGCACGGTAATCACTATCAAAGGAGCTCGATCCAATTGTGGAGTCACCACAAGAGGCGGAAAAGTTACTATCGCAGGATCATCCCAACCAAACAGAACTTTCATGTCCAATTCAAGATCCATTCCCAATGGTTACAATGTCCTTGATCAGTTAAAAATAATGACAGCATAAATCTCCATCATGGAATTCTTAAAAATATCATCTACCCACAAGAAAATCCTAGAGGAAGCATTGGCTTCATCCACTATCCCCGTAGATCTTGATGTGAAACAATTCCAAGCTATGGTCGACAACATCATCACTCCAAACTTTCTTACGTTCTCTAACCAGGAATTTCTCGTCCAACCATCTCATAACCGTGCACTCCATTTAGAGGTCCTAGTGCGGAAAAGTAAAGTCAAGTGAGTCTTGGTGGATGGAGGTGCAGGCTTGAATATTTTTTCCCTCAAGCTCATTAAGTAATTAAAAATGTCAGAGGATTCCATAGACAAAGGAAAAATTATCACAATCAGAGCATATGATGATCAAGAAATATTTTCCCAAGGCACAATCAGAATCCCTATTCAAGTAGGGCCAACTATCATGGAAACCACCTATCAGGTCCTGGACCTCGACTTACCTTATAACATTCTCCTAGCATGTCCATGGATTCATGCAATGAAAGCGATAGCATCAACTTTCCATCAATGTGTCAAATTCACATATGAAGGACAAGAGGTCACCATCCATGGAGATCCTGAACCATTCTCCTACTACAAGAACCTTGAGGTGAAATACTACAAAATCCCTCGAGTGCCTAAAAATGATGAAGGCCCATCAACACCGTACATTGATCCAACTACTCTCACATCCACTTCTACAACAAAGACACCTGCCACTCCTGCCATTCCTACCATCTCTGATATCAAACTCATCATCCAGGATAATGGTTGTAGAAACTACACGATTCCCAAATATGCTTTTGTGGTAGGAGAGTTACCACAATCTCCCATATCATGAGGACATCCACAATCAAATGAAGCCTCTACATCTCAAACATCCCCTAAAGACTATCCTAACTTCAGAAGTTGGGGAGATCTTGGACAAGAAGTCATAGAGGAGGACCCATCTCATCTCCTATACCAAGATGATAGACCAACAACCAATCTACCAATGGATAACAAAAGCAAAGGTTTGCAAATGATGCTTGCAATGGGTTATGATAGAAACCAGAGACTAGGGAAAAATGACAATGGGCTTATAATACCTATCATTCTGGAGACCCGAATGAGAAATCTTGGCCTTGGATGTACCCCTCTGAGTATAACCATACGTGGCCAAAGTCCTCCAATTAGAAAGGTCAATAATCCTTCTCAGCTATCCGCAGCTAAACTTCGCTTACTCATATCTACAGGTCATGTCTTAGACAACTTCACATTTGACATAACTGATGTCTGTAGTAGTAGTGATGATGAGGATCCCATAACTAACCTACCTAGGCTCTTCAAGGATACCACCCTTCTCATGATTAGCACCTTATCCTTTGAGTCAGACCATCAAAATCATGAAATCTGCCTAGTTTACCCCCAACTCATCGATTATGACCAACAAGGACCACCAGTTCTTGATACATTTGAAAATGATGAGGTGCTCTCAGAATTCATGGGATTACGGGATAACATTCCATGTGGGGATCACAAAGCAGGATTCATCATTGAGCTAGATACACAAGCCTATTATAGGGAAATGATTGAATCCCTCAGTTGCAAAAGTGAAAAATTGAGAATAATATCTAAGTCTTTGAGTGAAAACCACACTATGGCACTCTCCGACATAAAAAAGTAAAAAGAAAGGACGCATCCAATGGTGAAAACCTCTCTAAGGTGCTTGAGGATGGGGGATTCAATCTTCCTTTCAGAGCTCTTCATCAAGAAAAATTAGTAGTTCTAGTAGAAAAGTACAATCCAGTTAATCTAGGAATAGAGTAGGCCCTGCACATCACATTCTATGCAGAGTCATTACTATCAGAAGAACAAGAGCTCTTAGCAGCCTTCTTGAGAGAGATATAAGTTAACTTTGCATGGAGCTATGCAGACATGCTAGGGCTCGATCCAAAAATCATGGTTCACCACCTAGCGGTATACTTTGAAGCAAAGCCCGTTAGACAAAAGCTCAGGAAAATGCACCCTCAGATCGCCCTGCTAGTCAAAATGGAACTAAAGAAGCTATTAGATGCAGGATTCATTCGACTGATAAATTATCCAGAATGGGTGTCAAACCTAGTGCCTATCTCAAAACCTGATGGGGGCATCAGAATCTGCATGGATTTTAGGCATTTAAACAAAGCATGTCCAAAGGATGATTTCCTATTGCCCAACATTGACATGATCGTAGACATGATGGCAGGACACGAAATGCTTTCCTTGATAGACAGTTTCTCAAGATACAACCAGATAATGATTACTAAAGAAGACCAACACAAAACAACCTTCACTTGTCCATGGGGGACTTACTGCTGGAATATGATGCCATTTGGCTTGAAGAATGCAGGAGAAACATACCAAAGAGCCATGACCTTAATCTTCCATGACATGATCCATAAAAATGTCGATGACATACTAGCCAAATCCAAAAAGAGGAAGGATCACATAGCAACTTTGAGCACCATTTTCAACAGGCTGGAGGAATACAGGGTCCACTTAAATCCAAATAAGTGCATCTTTGATGTACAATTAGGAAAGTTGCTAGGATACATAGTGTCAATGAGAGGTATTGAGGTAGATCCAACAAAAGTAAAAGAAATCCTTGAGTTGGAGGCACCCAAAACATTGAAACAACTAAGAGGTCTCCAAGGTAGGCTTCAGTCCATCCAAAGATTCATAGCACAACTAGCAGATAAACAAAATCTATATTCTCACCTACTTCACAAGGGAGTAGCGTACAAGTGGGATAACAAGTATGAAGAATCCTTCAATAAGATCAAAGAATATCTACTTACACCACCAGTCCTAATGCCACCAATCCATAGAAAGCCATTAATTCTCTATGTGTTAGCAACAACAACAGCCCTTGGAGCTCTTCTAGCTCAGCACGACAAAAATGGGACAGAAAGGGCCATCTATTATATTAGCAGAACAATGGTTGGTCATGAGCTAAACTACTCATTCATTGAGAAAGCATGTCTAGCAGTAGTGTTTGCTTCATAGAAATTCAGACATTACATGTAAAAGAAAAAGTAAAACTCATTGCCAAAATCGACCCTCTCAAGTACTTACTGTCAAAAGCAATGCTCACTGGAAGAATGGCTAAATGGGTCATGATACTATTAGAGTATGACATTGAATATGTGGAGCAGAAAGCAATTAAAGGCCAAGTCATCTCAGATTAGCTTGTAGAAGCACCAATCTATTCAGAGAATCCTCTCATCTTAGAATTTCCAGATGAATCCATCTTCAATCTCGACATAGCTGACCACTGGAAACTTTACTTTGATGGCTCATACACGCAACATGGATCAGGATCCGGTGTCTTCTTTATCACCCCACAAGGGGACTACATGCCAAGGTCCTATAAATTGGCATTCCCCTACACCAACAACATTGTAGAATACAAGGCTTTAACCATAGGTCTCATAATAGTAGTCCAGTGGCACATCATGGCCCTTAGAGTATACAGAGACTCTCAATTGATAATAAACCAAGTGAACGATGAATACCAGACTAAGGATGATAAGCTCACTCCATACAAGAAACTGGTGGAGACTCTCAGTGAATCCTTTATCGAGATCACATTTGAGCAAATACCCAAAGCCAAGAACAGAGCAACAGATGCCATGGCAATGATTGGATCCTTACTAGACATCCCTCACAATTTTCCAAAATATGAATTCTTGGTAGAGCAGCTTCTCGTGCCCGCATTCGAGGTACCAAAATTAGAATTTGTGTGTGAAATCGTTGGTCCTGATGATCCTTGTTACCATGATGTTTATACCTAATTACGAATAGGTGTCATACCTGCTAACTTACCCTCCAACGAACCTTTGTCAAAAAGGCATCCTGATTCATCATCCTAGGTGATACCCTGTACCGTAGGAGCATAAAAAGAACCTTATTACGTTGTTTAAATGCTAAGGAGGCATTGATCACTTTAACTGAAGTACATAATGACATTTGTGGTTCACACTCGAGTGGAATGACCCTAGCCAAGAAATTGTTGAGGATGGGGTATTATTGGCCTACAATGGAAAGAGAAGCACATGACTATGTCAGAAGGTGTCTACAATTTCAGCAGCATGGGGACCTCATCCATGCTCCAGCTCAAGAGCTTCATCCCATCATCACACCATGGCCCTTTTCACAGTGGGGACTCGATCTCATTGGAAAAATCACTCCCATTTCATCTAATGGCCATAAGTTCATAATAACCGCCATTGAGTACTTTACTAAGTGAGTGGAAGCCATACCCATGACATATATAACTGGGAAGTAGATATCAAAGTTCATCTTGAACTATCTCATTTGTCACTACGGTGTCCCATAAGCCATTATCTCAGATAATGGGACACCATTTAAGAATCAGGATGTCTGCGACTTTTGTGAAAAATTCAAAATCCAACATCGCTTCTCCATCCCACACTATCCCCATGACAATGGCCAAGCAGAAGCCACAAATAAAACTATTTTGAAAATCCTAAATAAAACAGTTAATGACATAGGTCGTGATTGGCATCTATAGCTCATACCACCCTCTAGGCCTATTGAACCAGCATCCGCACACCCACTGGCACCACCCCCTTCTCCCTGGTCTACGGATCAGAAGCAGTACTCCCCATTGAGATCGAGCTCCCATCATTAAGAATATCACTGTAAAACCTCATCATGGATGAAGAGTACCGAGTATCAAGACTGAATGAGCTAGATCTATTAGATAAGTGGTGTATAGATGCTTTAAATCATTTGCAAGTCTATCAGAATAGACTTAAGAGGACCTATAATAAGAAAATTAGAAGCTCAGGACTTTCCAAGTCGAAGAACTGGTACTAAAGGAGAATCAGAAGAAAGTCCCAAATCCAAACAACAAAGGAAAATTTGAACCCAATTAGTTGGGACATTTTTTTTTTTCACAACAAGCTATAAGTCAGAGGCATATCAATTATCAACACCCAAAGGGGAACTTCTGCAAGAGCCCATGAATAGCTCTCATCTCAAAAAAAAATATGCCTAATCTTTCAAGGTATAGAACCAAAAAATCAAAAAATCAGAAAATGTCCTGAAGAAACGGTTACCTTGGTGAAAACTTAGAAACAGGTGACAACAAAAAAATCAAAAAAACAAAAAATCCAAAAAAAATCAGAAAAGGATTAAAAACAGTAAAGAGAAAAATCATCCTCTAGTGAAAACCACTTCGGTGGCACTTTAGATAGGTACCTTGGTGAAGACTTGGCAAACAGGTTGCTTGTATAAATAAGCACTTTCCATCCACTAGGATTTTCATAGCTTGTTCTGCATCATCCATCTTCCATCGCATGTGAATCTCCATCCATCACTCATCCACCTGCATCCGCACCATAGCTTGGTCCTATGTTCATATCATGATCCCTCCTAGTACTACTCAGCCCATCCTCAAGGTCAGTTTGTCTTTCCTCTATTGGAGTAGTCTATTGCATCATATTGGGGGAATATTCTCATTGGATTCGTGTATATTCTTGAAGTCCTAAAATCAGAAAATCCAAAAACATCAAAACATCAGAAAATCCAAAAACATCAGAAAAAGCACAAAATCCAAAAACATTCAAAACATATCAAAAAATCTAAAAATAGGTGAAAAGTCAGTCAAAAAGTCAAAAATAAAGTCATCTTGTCGAACTACGTGTCTCTGAGCTTTGAACGTAGGAAAGGTTGATCTTTGATCATCCCCCGAGACACTTAGGTCAGTCCTTTAGGAGACCATCATAATAAACTGACATTTCATCATGTATATCGTCATCTGTAAATTGGTCAAGTTGTCAATCGAAATACATGGTCTTTGCGTGTATAACGTAGGAAAGGCTAATCTGTTGATCAACCCCCGATGCCCCTAGGATAGGTCTTTAGGTTAGTATCTTGGTCAAAATATTAGAAAACCCCAAAAACATTGGAAAATCAAAAATCAAAACATTTGCAAAAACTCAAAAAAATACCAAAAACAGCCTCAAAACATTGCAAAACTCCAAAAACATCCAAATATTTGAAAAAAATCCATCTGTCTCATCTCGCTTGCACCCGTAATAACATCACTCATAATAAACGATCGTCATCCTCAACCTTTGGTGAAACAGTTAGAAACAAGTCTAGCAGGTTAAAAGTGAAAACTCAAAAATGTCAAGTCTCAGGTCTAAGTCAGTACGTAAACAAGTTGATCAACTCTTTGTGTCAATAACCTATCATTCAATCAATCCCATTTCAATCATCTAATAACATCATGTCCTAGGATGTATCCTTCCTAAAATGGGCATTATTTATCAGAAAGAGCACTTTGGATAAACAAAATGAAGTGTCGCCATCCACTAACATGTCCTAGGATGCATCCTTCCTACAATGGGCATTATCTTTTGGCAATAGTTTCAGTTCTTATCCTTAAAAACATATTTCCTTTTGGTTAGTAGGATTGAAGAACATCAGCTTGTTTGTTTACTTTATCTTGGTCTTTTTGACTTATCTCTTTGTGCTCATTCCAATAACCTCTCGATGATGTCCAAACAAATGGATTTAGAGAGATAGGAATGGGGCAATGATCATTATCTTTGTCTATTGTGCTTGTTGGACATTCTTGTAAAATGACTTGGCGAATACTTGCTTTGTTGGATATGTATGGAGGGTGTTTTGGGCAACTTGTTGACTACTGCATTGATAGGTTATACCTTTTTGTGTTTTGGTCCGAGGTGTTTGAAACTTCTAAAGTGCATCCTAGCAAGGTTTCTGTATGTCAAGTGTGAACAAGAATACTCCTATCTATTTTTTGAGTCAGAGTCCATCACACTAAGTACAACGCCATCCTAGTCCTTTATACCTTGATGCATCGTGCTTATGCGTGTTATCAAACATAAGGTAAGTGACCCTTTTAAAATCCAAATTCTTGATAAGCAAATCATCCATTTCTCATCATCATTTCTCATAAATTTGGCTTGTTGGATCTTCTTGTCATCACCTAATTTCTTCTTTTTCGCACTAACATCACATCATGAATAGTTAATCATCATCACCAGTGCATCCATCTTGCATCCACAAACCATTAACATTTTGCACATCATATCACATGCATTTTCATTATCATAATATAGATTTGTTAGTCTAAACATTTCATAAATCATACATTTGCATAAAACATTCATTGCATAATCATATAGGCATTATCGCATCATCCATCATCACATCATATCGTCATTTAAGTTGTTTAGGATAATATAGATTGGTTATTCTAAACATCTTAAAACCGTCTCATTTGCATCATCATCATAACCATCTACTTTGAACCTCTTTATCGTGATATCGAACCTCAAATCGAATCTTTTCGCTCAATCTCTCGAGGGGGCAATGTACTAGTGTACTTTTTTCCACTGGAGCATTCGAAAAAATTAAAAAAAAACTGAATTTTGATCGCAACAAGTTTATTCTTTGAACCAATGCAGTAAGTACATTGCTTCAAAGAGGGGCAAAATGTAGACATATGAAATTAACATCATTCACATTCATCCACTCATTAATCCATTCACTAGGTAAATCATGTCCATTTAATTCAATCTCTAAGGATTGTCCATTTAAATTGAATAAATTAACTTTATTTAATTTAAACCTATCATTATCTCATTTGATTAAATAGATCATTTTTTAATCAAATCCTGACATTCCATCTTTGGATTAAATAAATTATCTCCTAGGTTCATCTCCTTCAAATTGATTAACCTTTATCTTGCATCCCCCTTTTAATTAAATAAACAAAACTTTATTTAATTAAATTCCAAATGCATATTCCATCCCTTTTTGATTTAAATAAATCAAATTATTTAAGTCAAATGGGTCAAAAGCATCTAATCATCATCTAAGTTAATCAAACTATGATTAATCTAATCTAACCACCCATCACATCCTCTAGCTTTTTCCACTTGCACCAATAAAGTATTTTAATTCATTTATTAAAATCATCATTTTCCCTCAACAAAGCATCTTTTGAGAATATTCCTCAAGTTTGAATTTGAAAGCAAGTTGACTTGTCCCTTCCAACATGGCAATAACTTCCCTCTTACATGTCCCCCACTTGGCATTAAAGTCACTCTTTCTCCCTCCAACAAGCCAAATTTGAATTTGAAAAAGGCCAACCAATCTCATTTATTAGCACATTGACCAAAACTTGCACATTCATCAACCATTCACAAGGTGACAAGTGGCTCCATCTCATTGACTAAAACATTATCCCACATTGCTCTCTTTTGAGCACTCTTTCAACTTGAGAGTCTATAAATAGAAGCTTCATTCTTCAACAAATCATCCACAACCTTCATGCAAAGTTACTTTCTTCAATTGAGAGCTAATTTTTCCCATCTTCATAGCATTTTCATATCAGTTTCATCATTGAGCTTATCAAAAAGGGGTTGGGAAAGGGCTATTTTCCACATCAAAATAACACCAATCCCCCCATAAGATCAAGTGCTTGCTTTGTTTTAGAATATGAATAGTTATCTTTATTTATATTTGTTCATTTATTTCATCTTTTTCCTTGTTCTTTAACAATGCAAATCAATTTTATGGGGGATTCTTGTTCTAACCTTGCATTTTTGGCCTAACAATGTGATTTGTTTGTTTTGATTTGTGCAAGTTTGGATTTAGGGATCCACATTATGTAAACTGTAACAACAAACTAAAAACAACAAAACAAAATACATAAATAGATATTTTAATGCCCAAAAATGTAGGAAACAACCCTAATAGGTACTCATTCACCCAGGGGCGAATGGGTACTAGCTGAGGGTTTTAAAAAATGAAGTTACAAATTTCTAAGTTGATTCCTATGCTTTTTAGATTCTAGACTGAGGCAGGTGATTATAGTTTGAATTTTATGTAAAATTAAGTCTAAATGCAAATGCAAAATAGTGATGAATGACAAACTAGGAGACCTAATTTGGTGTGCAATTTTGATTCAATTTTGTAACATGCAAATAAATGATGATGCAATGTTATGTAAATGCTTTGCAAAATGAATGATTTTTTTATATTTTCTAAATTTTAAGAGATGCTAAAATGCAATCCTAAAACCTTAAATGAGATTCAATTCAATTCAATGCAAATGAATGCAAATCTAGATCTAGGGTTGAAATAGAATCCAAAATCATAAAGAAACAATGCTCAAAGTCAAGTTCACCAAAATGAAACATCAACAAATAGGTTAGAGTAAAAGAGGGTTCCCCAATTTGATAAAGAATAGACCTATTCTCCTTTATTTCATTAGGAAATGAGATCCACACAAAGAATTTCCTTACAACCTTAGGTGAGTCAACTCAAGGTGTGAATTTGTAGATTTCCTTATGACTAAAGGATGGGGGTCAAGGTCAAACAACATTTTGGGGAGAAAAACTAGAAATAGTAAACTAACACCAAAATGCAATTTAACACTTGAAACAACAAGATTAAACTCAATACTAATAGAACCTACAATAAAATTACAGATCAGATAAGCGAATATTTGAATGTACCTTTCACCAAAAGTTAGTTTTTGTAGCTAATTTGTGACTCATTCGCCCATGGGCGAATGGGTCCTTTGTTAGGGATTTTCTACAACTTTTGGGAGCCTCTAGTCCTATCTCTGCACTTCCAAATTCTTTGGGTTTCAATGTCAAAAATTCGGAAATAAATTTTGTAGATGAGTTTTCGTGAGATGACAACTTTTGCAACTTTGACAACTTCTTCAATTTCACTCTTTAAGAAATCTTCAAGCTTTCTTCCACCTAGATCTGCAAACACAACATAAGAGGGAAAATTGTTTGTTTTGGTGAATAGGGGTTTGTCTTGGTCAAACCCTGTTTTGGTAATCAAACATTGAAATGAAATGAAACATAAAAGAGGAAATGAAGAATGAGCAAATCTCTGTTACCACTCAAAAATCGTTGTATAAACCTTGGAATGTAGATCTACAAATTGCAACAAATTGCTTCAATGGATGTGAGTCTTGAACCTTGAATCTTGTTTGAAATAATGGTTTTGAATGCTTGATTTGATCATAAAACTTACATTATCATATTAGTTCCAAAAACATGCATGATGCAAGAAGTCTTTGATATGACAATTGGATCTTGAATGTTGCAAAACCTTTGATAATTCTTCTTTTGAATGCCTTCAATTTCTCTTAAAAATGTTTTTTTAGATCTTGAAAAATGTTGGGTGAAACATAGTGAAATAACCTTATATTTATAGATATGTAACCTCAATTTCCCAAAATTCAAATATCACAAGCTAGCATTTGAATATACACTTAACTATATTAAAATCTTGCCAAAAACATAATTTAAATTTAGGTCCTAAGGTCGAGGGAGAACCCATTCTCCCATGGGAGAATTGGTCCCAGGGCCCTAAACTTAGGACACACATTGCTCAGAAGTATTATGTTAAGACATTAATGAATGTCGGGTTTCTTCTTCGAAAAATGCAATAAAATAGGCTTGGTAAATGAATTAATGGGCCAATTAAGGAAAATTAAGCTCAATTAATTAAAAGAGCCATGAATAAGTGTGAAAGTGTAAATAAATACATTTTACAACACTAAATTAAGACACAATTAAGTTCAAATTAACTAAAAGGGTCCAAACAAGTGTGAAAATGTAAAAGAAATACATTTTTCTACACTACAATATATTATCGTATATATAGTATTCAAATAACTATCATTTGTAAATATATTAATAAATTGTTACATACATATTATTATTTATTTATATATACATTCTTTATTGTTATTATAACTAATACTGGCAGCTATATTCTATGCCACATGAGGCTTAATAAGGGAGGCTTGGGAAGCCATGTTAGAAGAAATAATGATAGAACATATGCATGTCATTGTTATTTACATAAATAGCTATATTCAAGACCAAGTTACCACGCATTGGAAAAGAGTATTTTGGCAGATTTAAATGAATATTGGAATCATCTAAGTTGTTGTTAAGGCGCATAACCGACAGGAAATATAAAAGCAAGTTTCACGCATAATAGAGATGATGATATCTCATATGATAAGTATATATTGTGAAAGGACAAGCAAAAAGTCACATGAGATGTTTAGCAAATTTGTATGCACGTGGGAGAGGTTGGATATACGTGGATGAAAGAAATGGATAAAAGAGTGTTTAAATACTAAGTCTCATGCTAGAATTGAGGTGGCATGGGAATTAAAACTTCCAAGATGGGTAAGCAAGTAAATGGAAAGTATTAGTGTGCATATAAGCCACAATAGGGCAGCAAATAAAAAAGTTGACAATGTCAATCAGCCACATGAAAAGCAAGATGGCAAACAAGTTGTATCTATTTCAAACTGCATTCTCTTGGAGAACCATGAGTTCCATTGTAGGCATAATCAACAAGTTTTATGGATGGAAAAAAGCCATGTTAAGATTTAAAAGGGAAAAAGGAAACCATGAGATAGCAACACAACCATTTAGAAGGGCTTTGAATTGGTAAAATAATATATCCAAATTGATTTCCAACATCTAAACTAGGAAATAGAATTTTGTTTTCATTTGGATTGTTTATGTGTCAAATCATCAAATTTTTTAGTTGCAAATGAGGTTCCCAACAATGTAAAATCAATCTACACAATATTGGGTGATCCCACAATACTGGTTTACAATTTTTGGCTAAACTACACATTGAACTGATTTTTTTCTCATTAAATCTTCATTTTCGAACACCTATAGCGGCTAAACTACGAGGAATTTGAAGATGATGCAAACTATTGATTTGTGGAATTTTGTTTGTAGATTTTAAATATATTTTTTTCAAAAATTTTGGAATCAAATTGCACTTCTTTTTCCATCTCCTTCAAACAAAAACTTGTTTTGTCAATAAACACCAAATGTTTTTAAGGAGTGACGCTCACCGTATAACACAATTTTTTTTTGTGAAGGATAAAATTATAATTTTTTCAAATTTAGATTTGTAACTATGATATTTAGTGCTTCCAATTTGTTTCATAGTGTTTTATTGAATATTTTTTCCTTAATCAAGTTTTGAAGTCAAACCAATTATAATTCAGACATAGGCGGATAGTATAACACAACTTTTTTTGTATGTATCGAAATTCTTTTTTTTTTGTTGGATCAAGGACTTCAATATTTAGTGCACTCATATTTTTCAATTTTTTTTGTTGATAATCTACTATTTTTCCACGTGTAGAACAAAGAGTTTGATTTTCAGTGAAAAACCTATATTCACAAGAAATTTTAAATAAAAATAATAATAAAATTTAATTTAATTAAAATTATACTTTTTTGGAAGTTTATAATAAGGAGTACATACTTACAAAAAATAAATTTTAAATGAATTCATTTGATCCCTCAAAAGGTAAATCAAAAGTGGTTTTTTATCAACATTTTGATACGTGTAAAGGAGACTGTTATAGGCATGGTTTAAAATTGACAGGGTTCTATCCAATGGGGCTTGGTCTAAGGTGGTTTGATCAAACCCTCTTCAATTGGAATCCTTTAAATGAAACTTTTCAAGGCTCAAATCATTATATTTTTTAAAAATATGTGATTTCAGCAAAAATAAGGATCTCCTAGAAAGTGTAAACCACTATTATGGCAGCACCATACTAGACTTGCATTTGTGTTCTCCTTCGTAGTTTGAGAGGTGGCAACACATAGATGTGGCAAATGAAGTAGTTGATCTATAGCATTATTTTTCTCAATATCTCTTATAAATAGAGGGCAACCTCTTAGTTTTTGGTATTCGATTGGAATTCATTTGTTTTCCATTGTTATTGTTCTACTATAGTTTTTCTTTATGCAAAGCAATGTTTAAGTGCAAGTTGTGAGAAGTGAGAGATTTTATTGAGTGTTGGAGAGATAATTTTTTGAGTTTTTGAGTGTTTAGAAAGAGGTTAAAATTGGAGATAAGTTGAAAGTGAAAGGAGTGGAAAGAAGAGTTTGTGACATTAAGCATTGAGTGCAAATTCTTCTTTTGAAGCTAAATTTCAAGGCATCCTAGTTATTCTACCTATTACTTCTTTCTATGTTGAATTTATGTTTTTGCTGATTGGTTGCTAGTGCTTGTGCAATATATTGGTTGTTATCATAGATATTGAATCAAGCTTGTGCATAGAGCTAGATTGGATATAAGTAGTTTTGTCAAGTATCTTATTAGTATGATACACATATAGTTATAATGATTGTCATGATTATATGATGTGGTTATATTAAACTATCTAGAAAGCATATGTATATATATGATACTAAGATGATTGTATGATATTTATATGTTTGCATGAATTATGATGCTAGTAATGCAACAAGAATGATAGCATGCTAGATATGTCATCATTGATAGGCTAGGATTTTATGCAAACCATGTTGGCAGTTTATCCTTGAATGGTTACTCACATTTCCTTAAAAGTAGGAGAATAGTCTATTCCCTAGGGTTAGGATGTACACTTGAATGATTGTATTGATATTCAACAATAGGGTTGAAAAACATATTAGTGATATATATATATATATAAATTATGTTATTATCTTATACTTGACCAAGTCTATACCTATTCATGGTATTCTAGTCTTAAAGAAGAGGACTTTACGTCTCGACAACCCAAAGCCATAATGCGAGAAGACTATAAGGTACATAAGCACAAACTCCTCTCAAGCTAAAAATGTCCTCCAAATTAGATATGAATATAGTGTACATTGTAAACATGCGAATATATGAGTCATATTGGAAGAAAGGATTTATGATTGTTTATGAACATGAAAACATAGAAAAATTATAGGACAATTTGGAAAGAACCATGAGAAATGAAGAATAATCAAAAGGGCATGTTGATGAGAGAAATCATATTAGTTTGATATGCATGTGTGTAGCATTTGATGGTAATGGTCAAATAGTGATAATTGTAGGGTATTATCATAATATCTAGGATGTCATAAGCCAAATGTATACTTGCATGAATTGTGATCTTGAAAAGTGGTATGACATAGAAGTGCTATGTTAAGATTGTTAGTTTATGATGTTATGTAAACTTGTGTTGATAATGAGGTTTGTTCTTCGGGTTAGGATAAAGCAAGGTTGGGAATAACATAATTGGTCAATCAGATCACTTGAATGCTACATCACTTTTTGGAATGAAAATCTTGTTATGTGTGTGTGGAAAACTTGATCAAGAGTTATTCATGGTCATTATATTTACCAAGTTGAGCGAGGGGTGGGTGAACATACGACACCACTTCATAAAAAGTAAGTTTGATTTAATATCAAATCTTTGGCCAAAGCAACTATAAGTTGCCACTGCATGTACTTGTTAGTTCACTGTGAGCCAGTATTGCATATTTGGTAGGGAGTGCCATGCATGTAGGCAAGTATCCACTATATGGCAACACTAGCTATGTAGGACACAACACCATGCTCAAGTAGGCTTCTATTAGAGGGTTTCCAAACCAATCTCTTCATTAAAGGGATGACCATCTTACAGTTAGGAAGATGTGCGAGGGACCATTGTAAGTCTATGGTTGTCAAAGAAAAAGTATTTGGGTGATAATCTCCCTTATGTATTTTATGATCGAGACTTGAGGATGTATGCTCTAGTAGGGGACATCTTGACCAATTGTACACTTGATCCATTAAGCTCTTGAAATCCATGTAAGCTCTTGTAAGCTATGTTTTGTAATTATGACCATGCATCTATTTGTAAATTATATTTGAAAGATGAGTTCATTACATGGGATTATGTAATGCTACTTTATTCATGCTAATGTAATCTGGAATGGGTTTATTTCAAATATGCATCTATGTTATTGAATTGGAAAAGGAAATTATCTCTATGTGTTGGCGAACTTGATCTTTTTACATTTATGGGGTAAAACTTAGGTGAAAACAATAGGGTTAACTTTGGGTATGTTACAGATCATCCTTACCACCCTATGGTGATCCCTATGGTTGTACCTATAGTGATCCTTATGGTTGCACTTGAGGTGATCCTACCTTTTGTCCCTCTCTATCATCACTCAAGACAGATTTGAGCTTGAATTGTTTCTACTCTTGCTACTCTCCCCTCCTAGCCTCCTCCCCTTCAACCTCCTCTCCTTCCTCCTTTGTTACATCCATCACTACATGCTTCAAATACTCCTCTTCCTCCTCCACTCTTTCCACTCTTTCCACTCTCACTACACCATATCCATCTCACAAAATTTTCCATTTAACCCCCCTCACTACTCCACCCGCTCCTCTCCCTCATTTGAAGGTTACCTCAGGTTTCCCCACCACACCATTTTCCTTCAAGTTCACCCTAGCTTTTGTAACACTGCCTCAAGTTTCTACAAGGCCACCCAAGTATAGGGTCACCCTTTTGCAAGACAACCTCGTGTTCCTACAATATTATACAAGGCCACCGCAATTGTCTACAGGGTTTCCTATTCATAGCAAGACCACCCTAGTTGCTATCTAGGCTACCCCAACTACTAACATGATTATTCAAATGTACATATTTAGTGCTTGGGAAACCTTATATATGTCTCATTTCTTGTGCTATACCTAGCACCTAATACACTAAAACCTAGTTTTAGAGTTACATACCACTGGGCTTGCTCTTGTCGAATACATGCATGTCCTCACTCGCTTTTCTTGATGCTTTGAAACAATAATATTTTCCATCTCTTTTTTGTTGTTCCTTCACACTCTTTCCTAATTTACTATTACTAGGTGTAAAGATGAATAGTTTTCACTCCCTCAAGGCCTACTTATTTACCTTCTATCACTCTTTTTTCTAGATCTCTTCATTGTAACTATGTTTTCCTCTATTTTTCTTTTGTTCATCCTTGTTTTCCTCTTCTATCCACTTTTCCTACCATTTTCTTCTTTTGTGAGGCCATTCAAGCCCTTTTTTCTTGCCTACCCTCTTGAGGGGATATCAAGTTCTCCTACTATTTTTTTCATCCCTTCCACATTGGGGCATCCATTTCACTCTATTTTCCTTCCTATGACCTGCATTTTATTTTTCTTTTAAATAATATTATTCCAGCATCATTTCAGAGAGGGAAAAAATATAGACATCTAAAATTGATCATTCACATTTGATCAATTTATTTTGATTCTCCCAATTTCTAACTTACATATTAATTAAATGATGTCCTAATTATTTAATTAATATTTTCTTGGCAATCCCAATATCTTGTTCTTCATCCAAAATCATTTTTCCATTTCCCCTTGTGTCTCATCCTTGAAAAATAATTATTTCCCTAACCCTAATGTCCTTCCCTCCAAAAAATAAATAAAAAGCTATATTTATTGAATTTGTCTTTGTAAGAATTTTCCATAACCCACCCCTACTCTCCTATTACCCTCTAATCACCTCCTAATCACTTGCACATGGAATAATCAACCATCGATAGTGGATTCAACCATCCCAAACTTCCACAAAATTCAATTGTATGTGTCAAGTACCCATAAGCGGTACTCCAAAGCGTGGGTCAAACTTACACTCAATTTTTAATTCATCCATGGTGCTTTGGGATGGAGCAATCCACCTCCTTTTTGTAAAAGACAATTTGAAAATCCCCTTTGTACCCTGGTTTGTCTTGTGATAAAAGCCATTTTTCTAGAGATCCTCTTAAAGTACTTGATATTACCTATCAAATCCTATCCCTTCACCAATTTGCATGCCAAATCCTACCCCTTGATTTCCCTATAATCTTGGAGCCACCATCTAAGCAAATTGATCTCCACCCTCCATTTAATCCTTCAATTGTGTAAATTGGAGCTCAACACAAGTCATTTAACAACACACTTAAATTTAATTTTATGTTGTTGAATTGCGAGCACACATATCAATCCAATGGGGCATAACCACTTTGAGTGCAACTAGGAGATTAGACATAATTTATTTTGTAATATCTTATGTTTATTTGATCTTCTAACTAAGCCTAATCTTGAATATTTGTATTTTAAGTAGAGTAGGGTAATGTTGTTTTAGTTTATTCTATTAGATTCAAAATTTCATGCAGACAATTTATATAATAAATTTTAAAACTAATAAATTATTTTTAATATTATTATAAAAACATATCACTACATAAACCATACTATATTGTTATGAAAAAAAAATGATCTAACAAAGCAAAACACCCATATTTACTTTGTGTCCCTCTATAAATTTCTAAAATGAGATCATAATCACATTCCCATTACTCTTTTAATAACACACAAACACTGTTACTGCAATACTTGCAGAGATCGTGGCAACTAGGGGAGAGGACCCAGTAGTTGTGCACCCTAACTTCATGCTTCTAATTATCCTACGTGGAAATTTCAAATCACTCCCAATTTTTTTACAGCAGCTTACTTGGCAAGTCCCCTGCTTATAACTTTCGTTTCAGGGCCACATCATCAAATATGATGCCACATCAGCATACTTTTTGTCAAGGTGTCTAAAAAGGCACAAAAAAAAAAGTGCTACCAATACTTGTGCATTCACATCATGGATAGTTGAATGCTGATGTGGCATCATGTGATTGGTTACTTTTTAGATCAAAAGAATACATTTTGTTTAATTATGGGTAGTCAAGTCACAACTATTGGCATTATATAAACAACTACTATCACAACTATTGGACATTATATTAACAACTACTATCTCAACTATTGGAACATGCTCAACTATTGGGTCCTCTCCCCTACATGACATTTATTTATATACATTATTAATTTATTACTATATAAAGAAGAACCTATTAACAAGTTACCCAAATCATTACTATCATAACAAATTCATGGAATGTAACTTTCAACATGACCTAAAAATAGGTCTCTCGAATGATGATCAACCTACCACCAGTACAAAAAATCACTGTTCATGGTTTTCTCGTGAGAGAGATAACATTCGGTGGAAAATAAAAGCGCCAGAATTCACTCCCAAAAATAGTGTAAAATTATAGCTCGCAGAAATTTCAGTTATCAGACAAGCCTAAGAGTGGCTGGCCTTAGCGAAACGGTCAGTTTTATGTAGAAAATATAAAGCCAAATGTACGACCCATATATCGCGTAATATCCTTCATTCTGACAAGATGGGACCTACTATCCCTTTCTTTCCCTATGAATTCACCAGCCCATGCTGTCAATTTGTATTTTCATTCGTTGTGTTTGCAGATATACAATTTATATATGTCCGCCATCTTGGTCTGTATATCCAGAAGACAAGAGGATGGAGTCTCATGGACAGAAAATGCTGTTTTGTATTGCAGTTGCAGCACTCTGCCTCTGCATTTGTGCTCGCAAGGATTCATCTCCATCTGAGTGGAAGACTCTGTCAGGTTGTTGCTTTGTTTTCCTCGGTACTTTTCGTTATACTTGAACATCATATCAGTAGCAACAATAATAAATACAGGACCAAGATAATGGTGTGATTGCAACGGAAGTCACTTGTAAGAACGAGATACAGGTTTAAATTGTCCTTTCACCTGCTATATGACAGTCCATAACTTTATAGCACCGATGGTTGGTTGTGTTGTAACCATTTCTTTGTATTTTTGAAATCGGGTATAAGAGGTTCAAATCATCACTAATAATTCTGTAGAATATAATAGAATAATTTTTAACATTAAAAATAGTCTATTAGGACAGCCGGCCACCCCCAATAAACCTTCTGCTTTTTAAAGAAGATTGAATTCTCGAACTTTCTCAACTATCCCCTTCATACCTCAACTATTCCTTACATAAATAAACTGGATAAAACAACATTCTCCGTAATACTAGCATAATAGATATAGTTTGGTTGTGTTGTAGGGAAAAAGACTAGTCGTTTAAGAGTATGACCATCCATATCACCTTCATAACTCTATAGCACATTAGTCTGGTTGTGTTTACCAATTTTGGGATTTAGTTGAACACAAGTTTAAACCCATTTAGGTTCAAATTACCTTTCATAACTCTCTAGTACATCAAGTGCGTGACCCGGGTTCAAATCATCTCAGCCACTTTTACCCGCTCTATAACTCCAGAGTACAGATAGGTTGCGTGCTAACCATTTTTATGGTCAATACCACTAGCTTGTGTTAGAATACTTATAATGTCTCTTGGAATGCAACACACAGGCATCTTAAAGAATGTCATCCAGGTTCACTTACACTGAGGTTGTGGGGTAACAATTATGGGATCTGTTGGAATATAACCTATGTTGACAAATTTTAAGAATGTGGTCCATGCTTAGACCTGTCACCTCGACCAGAATAGTAAGAACGAAATTTACTTCTTTTATGTATTGCAAATCAAATTTTATTGAAAGAGTCTTCATTTGTCTTCGTCCTCCACAGGGGGCTACTTTATTTCAATGCAAAAAATTTAAGTCGATCAAGACATTGGGGTATCTAAGTTAAACATAAAAACCTAATGTGGTTTAATAGTTATTCTGCTAAGATTTCAAGCTTCTTGGGTATGAGATTGTTCAAATTTCTTCTGTCAAATAACTTTAGCCGATGCAAGATTCTCTATGTTGTAACAAAGCCTTGAGTTAAACTCCAGATAATTGTGAATGCAGACTACTTAGAACTAATGGGATATATGAATTTTTACCCTTTCATTTTCATGCATTTTGATTTTTTTTTATCAGCACGGTTATTATACAGGCATATCTAGCCGTTTTATTGGGATGTGCCATCAAACTAAAAGTATGATTTGATGGCTGACATTCCAAGTTTAAACAGAAACCAGAGATTTGAATATGGTTCGTTATTATTGTAGTTGCCGCACCTTACCATTATACCATGACCCAGTATAGTTGTACCATTTACACACATAACTTCGATGTACAGTTAAGTTGGATCTTTCCTACTGGTTGTGGTAGATGTATTACTTCTGGAGTTGCTTCTAGTTTCCAATCTGCATTTATTAAAAGAAATATTTTATGGGGTGTAGTGTGTTTTCTAGATTATAGGATGAGGACATTTGAGGAAGCTGCCAGCTAATGGCATCCCCCAGAATCATTTTAATCTCTTATGAATTGTACCATGGATGCATCCTTTTGGTGTTGGTTTAGGGCTAATCTGTAACATGTTCCATCTAGTATATCTGTTATGAACTTTCTCTTTTAATTCTACTCTGCTGAGTCTCACAGCTCCAATACTATGTCAAATGTCAAATGCCAAAGTTAAAGTTTGACTACAGAGAAGTTAACCAGAAGAGGGGATACCCTAGTTCTAAGAGGTTTAGTACTCTACCTATTGACAAAAGGAATCACTTTAGCCACAAGGTAAAATCTTAGCAGTTTCACTGCTCAAAATAGGATTGGTTTGATCAATTTGGATGGGTCATGGCAATCTAGATGGGACGGTGCACATAAGATAAACCTTGGCCATTCCTATGCAATATTTGTTTCAACTGATCTAGGGTTATATTGGATAATTTTGGAGTTCTCAGTCATTATACTGCATGGCCAATTTTCTGTTACCTTCAGCATTTAGGACTCCTTTTGTAATATGAATCTGTTGCTTACAAGATCACATCATGAAACAGCCATAGCAGCAAAACCCAACCTCTCCCTCCTTGATGTTGCCCATCTTTTTTGACCAATATCCTACAATTTTGTGCTTTCAACACAGACCCTTTGATAAATATTATTTAATATTATTTTGATCAAATAAAAAGGTAAAGCAGTTTTGTGCAGCAACTAGTAGTTTCACTCTGTCGGTTGATCTCCACTAATGCAACACTATTCATAGATGTCACAAAAGGATATTTCTGTTTCACATGGGACCCAATGGCATGCCACAAGTTTCAAGTCTGTAGGGTGCATTGCTAATGATATATATTGCCTTTGTCAAACATTAGGAGGCCAGTCCCCATACATTATTTGTGGGTACAAAACATTATAGATCAGAACGTCATAGAGAATTGTGTGCATAGATGCAGGCAATAGGCAGTTAAGGCTATACAGTTTTTCATGTTGCAACATCTTCGGTGGTGTTTTAATGTTTTTTTTTGATTATGCTGAAATTGAAGATTGAAAGCTATGCGTTTTTGATATATATCTATTCTCATAGGCTCCCTCTATAAGCTTGTCTAGTCTAGCCTCAGTAAATCTGTAATTGAAATTCGCTAGTTGTAAGGGAAAGCTAAGTTTTAATTGTACCATTAGATGATTGACATTCATTTTTTAAATCTCAAGGTAGTTGTTATAAATCATTGAGTATACTCAAGAATCAAGAGGCCTTATTTTTGTGTCATTTTAAGGCTGAAGCTCTTCATATTTTGAAATTGTAATATTTGTAGGTGCAGCCACTTTTATGAATTTCCATTTTTATTTACGAATTTAAGTCGATTAATGCTTTAAAAGCAGTTGTGTCAGTAACCAATATAATGCTTGAGATGAAGAACACACAGACATAACTGGCTACAAATGGAGCGCTTCAGATTCTTTGTATGCATATTCAATTTATGAAAATACATAATAAATTCTATAGACCATATAGCTGGGGTTGGTTCAAATATTAATCAGGGGATGGGTGGTGGTGGGCAATGTTAGTCAGCTGTGAGGCGGCTGTGTTGGCTGGCCTGTGCTGACATATAGTGTAATTTATTAATATTCGCCCATAAATTAATCATACTAATTACTTTTAAATATCCCCATAATATAGAAAAGATGAGTTTTGGCACAAAAGCCTTGTTAGGTACCCATTTACAATCACTTAT
>VDFB02281492.1:71781709-71938317 GCA_007258455.2 Sequoia sempervirens
TCAACCTTGAATTTCATCTCCATATCCCGAAGATTGAGCATGAACTCGCCCAAATCATGTAACCATGCCATCCCTAATACCACATCTGTATCACCCATATTAACAACATAGAATTCAGTCTTGAATTCATAGTTGTTCAGTCTCATCGGAAGATCAGTAATCTTTCTGTCGCACCTGAGAGTATATCCGTCAGCCACCTTGACTCGAATACCCTCAAAAGCCTCTGTCTGGATACCACGTCTCTCCACTAAATGTGCATCAATAAAATTATGTGTAGCACCCGTATCCAACAAAGTAATCACCTTCTGACCTGCTAAGAGCCCACGGAGTCGAAATGAACCATCTCTCTGAAGACTAGTCAGATGGGCTTCCTGTAGCTTCCTTCCACCTTCATGCTCACCCTCATTTTCGGACTTCTCATCATCTGAAGGCTCGGAATCAGCTTGCTGGTCTGACAGATCAGATTGCTCTTCGCCCTCATAAAACCACTCCATTTGGTTATTTTTGACTTTCGGACGAAGTGGGCATATGTCTTTTTCATCATAGGGTGCCTTGCACCAAAAACATAACTTTTTCTTACGTAATTCATTCAGCGTTTCCCTGTCAAAAGGCGGTGCATTCTGTCTCTTCGGATCCTGTTGATCCTTCCTCCTGTCAAAGGGTCTATTTCTGTCATTGTTTCTATCGAAAGGCTTGTTGGGTCTCGTGTATGGAGTGGACCCTGAATTGAACTTGCTGCGAGGTGCTGCAAGTTCCATGTTTCATGCCTTCCGCATGGCCTCCTGAAGTGTGGGAGGGTCAAAAGCCTTAACCCAACCTCTCATGGGTTCTGTCAAACCCTCAACAAATAATATAATGAGTCTCCGCTCTGAAATGCCAGTCACCATAACTGCAACTCTCTGAAACTCACCTACGTATGCATCCAAACTGCCTGTCTGCCTGAGCTGAGCCAACTCTCTGAAATACAGTTCCGGATCCTTCTTATCGAATCTCTCTATCAGTCTGCTGGTGAACTCCTGATAGGTATTGACTGCATGATGGCCTAGCGTGTACATGCCATGGTGCCACCAATCGTGTGCTACTCCGTCCAGATGTAAAGTGGCAAATTTAATTGCCTCATCCTCCTGCATAGGCCTAAGTGACAAGTAATTGTCCAATTTCTGGACCCAAGACCTAGCTGATGTCTTCTCTGACCCATCAAAATATGGCAGCGTAATCTTGCTCACCGCATACTGCAAGTCTCTATTCACTTGTGGCTGCTGCTGCTGATGCTGTGGGGGTCTACGATCAAATCTACCTCCTCCTCTGGGTTTATAGACATCTATAAACTCATGAAATGTAAGTGCCTGTCGGATCTCAGGCGCTAAAGACATGTACTCGCCATGAAATCTCGTCAAGTCTGCCACTGACATGCCGTGCATTGGGTGAAGCGATCTTTTGATGCTCGCCTGGAGTCGAGGTGGAGTCTCTCTAGAGTAAGAAGTGAGCTGGCACGGCCTCATCTGGTAGATCGGTGGTTTGTCTAGATGCAGGATGCCAATGGTAGATCCAGTGCGATCATTTCGTCGTCAATCGAATGTAAGGTGTGGGCGTAATGGTATTACCTTACGTCTAATGGTACCCATCAGCTGAGACATCATATCCATCATATTGTCGTGTCTCCGTCTAAACTCCTCATCGGTGATATCACCCTCTGCATGTGCCTTCCCTGGATCTCTACGTGCCTCTGTAGGAATCTCACGATCTGCCATTAGGGTTGCAACACTGTTTTCACTACTGTTAGAACTGGATCTGTGAATCCCAAGTACCCCTGACACTGTCTGACCCTCGGGGATAGGTGGACCTGTCCAATCCTCGTCTTTGCCTGTTCCTACGCCTCTCATATACTGAATAGGATCTCGGCTCATGAAAAGGCCAGCAAAAAGCACTCTGAATACTGAAAAGCACTGAAAAAGCACAGGATGGCAGGAGATCTGTGCTCTGATACCACTGTCAGAACCCTGGTGGTTCTCTAATTCAAACCCTAATTGTCTTCTGAAGATTTTTGCAAGTTTTCGATTTTTTTGTGTTTTTGAGGTTTTTACAGGCAAAAAGGAAAATTGCGATTTTGCTCATAAATGCAAATAAATTCTAAATAAATTCAATGATGCAATATAAGCCTAGATTTTGATCAACAATGATAGGCGTTTCATTATATTTCACTCCCAGGAGATTTACAATAGCCAGATACTAAATATGAAGGAAATACAAATTATTTTAATAAGAAAAACCTGATTCCTGTAAGTGGCGGCTGCAGCAATGTGAAGAAGGTATGGCCAAGTGAATGAAGAATCTCCAGGCTCAAAAATCGATGCACAACCTCAGTTTGACCAAGGCGCCCAACATCCAAACACCAAAAGCTGATGAAGTAAGGCGTTGCTCCAGAGGAATAAAAGTACGGCCCTGCTGGTACGGCCTGACAGCAAATAATGACAAAAGTACGGCCTCCAATAAATGATGTATGTTCTCTGCAAAACCTTTCTGATGAAATCACCTTATAACTCCTATGATTTCCTCTGTAAATCTCTGCTAAAATAAATGGTTAAGCTCAGTCTGTGACTTCTGGATGAAATCACCAAGTGCCAGCTTCAACTGATATTTCACAGCCTCAGTCTGCCTGATCTCTGAAGAGTTTCCGTTCTCCAGAAACGATGGTCTGCCAGAAACCCTAGGGTTTGCAAACTCCAATGCTCAGATGCAAGAAGACAAAATTGAATAATAACAGGATAGTTCGATTTTGCCTTGAGAAGAAACATATATCCTTCTTTGAAAAGTTCGACCTAAATCTCCATTAAAATAATCATTTAAATAAATGATTTAATTTTCACCTTTTGACTTAGGAGAAATGATTAATTATTGGCGTCCACTTTTAATGAGTATTAAATACTCATTAAGTCACATTTTAATAATTTATTATAAAGTATAATGAATACTTTATAATTTTAAGCCAAATAATTAAATATTTAAATATTTCAATAAAGTGACTTTATTATAAAGTCAAATTATTAAATATTTAATAACTCATTAAATACTCCTTATTTCTCCGTCAAATCAATCAACTGCTGAACTGGGTCGAATCTGAGCTGAATAATTGCACCAGGTGCCCTGCCCGAAATAGCAGCTTCCGCCTGACCTAACTTTCTAAAAATAGAAAGTTCTCTGAAAAAGCTCTCTGGAAGATTCTGCGAAGGCCCAACCTGACACACTGCAAACTGGAGCTATCAAACACTGAGCAACTGCCAAATAAGATCCTCTGAACACTCCTGTCAGCCTACGAGGATCGAATGATAGGCTAACCTCATCACCAGCTGTGCTGACTAGGATGGGGACATGACACGCAAGGTCTCCTGCGTCTCCAGTCAGAAATCACGCGTCTAAGGCACAGAAAGTTAATAGTTTTTAAAAATAGTAAATACTTATACAATAGACGGCACTGGCGATGACACTTTAGCAGGTGACTGAGGAAGAGGGCGACAGAAAATAAAACTTTGAACTTTGAAGCATTGAAAATTCAAAATCGTCATTGTTGATTGTGTCAATTTGAACTTGAAGAGTCTAAGAGTCGGGTATGTTTTATTTCTAGTTTTTAAATTTTTTTTAATAGTCTAAGACTCTAAGACTCTAATGGCAAGCCAGGCAAGGTTTTCCACTTTTTTTTATTTAATATTACCAGTAGTCTCCACAAGGGCATTGCCCCTGTTTAAAATCGCGGCATACAGCCACGATTTTAAACAGGGGCAATGCCCTTGTGGAGATTATTGGTGATGCTACAGCTAAATAAAATTATAAAACAATCTAAAAGTAAAAACTCAAAACTCAAAACTATTGTAAGTTTGTAACTATTTGAATTTCTATTCAAATTGAAATTGTAAGTCTAACATCGCTCTTGTGAATTCTCTGCATATTTTAAAAAGTCTACAATTACATGGTTCTTTTCATAATGTGTCAGGTCATCAACCTCATAGAAAATGTACAACAAACAATGTACCCTAGAAATGATTCATTTTTATTTTTTTTGTGTAGAATTTGAATCATTGAATCAAGATGTTGAGTGGGGGAAACAAACAAGGCTTGTATCCGTTGTGGAAGTATGTTGATCGTGTTAAGGGGCCGAAAGGTTCAGGTGGAACAGCCACAATCTCATGCAAATTATGCCCAATGTCATGGCAAGGTACTTACACAAGGGTGAGGGCTCATTTTCTTCACCTACCTGGAAAAGGTGTTGATCCTTGTATAAATGAGGTGGAGCGATATGAGGCTGTGAGGGATGAAGAAAGGGCTAATGGTAAAGTTTCTAATATGAGCTCTCACGCTTCAACAAACACTGCTGCAAATCAAAATCAGAATATCAATACAGAGGCAGAGGTGGATGTGTCTTCAAGAGATGTAGCAGCAGAAAGTTCTCACAAGAGGCCACACATTGGTAGCTCAAACCCCATTAGCAGATTATTTGATGTGCAAGGTCGAGAAGCAGTTGATGCAGCAATTGCACGCTTCTTTTATGCCAATGGAATACCATTTAATGTTGCTCGATCACCTTTCTATACAGAGATGATCCAAGCAATCAACAATGCACCAGCTGGATATAGACCACCTATGTATGAAAAGCTTCGCACTACTCTAATTGATAAAGAAAAAATTTGATTAGAGCAACAAACTGCACCATTGAAAAGAGTGTGGATTTCAGAAGGATGCAGCATTGTGATGGATGGGTGGACAGATACTAGAAACCGTCCACTACTTAATATCATGGTAACATGCAGCAAAGGGCCTTATTTTTTTAAGGCATTGGATTGTTCGGGGCATGAAAAAAATGCAGAGTATCTTTATAGCCAGCTATGTGACGGCATTGAGGAGGTAGGGGCATCAAATGTAGTCCAAATTGTTACAGATGCTGCCCCTGTTTGTAAAGCAGCAGGCATGTTGGTGCAAAAGAAATATAAGCATATAGTTTGGACACCATGTTGTGTACATTCGTTGAATAATGCACTCAAAGATATTGGCAAGTTTGAGTGGGTTTCAGCTCTCATAGAAAAGGGCAGAAAAATTCAAATGTTTATATGCAACCATCACCAAACACAAGCTATTTATCGAAAATTTGCCAAGGTGGAGCTTCTCAAACCAGCTGATACAAGGTTTGCTTCTTATTTTATTCTTCTTCACCGTCTTTGTGAAGTGAAAGGTGCTTTGTGTTCCACAATTGTTAGTGATGCATGGGCAGCTTGGAGGCAATCTACATCAAATGATGCAGTTGAGGTGAGAGGTATGATCCTTGATGACCGTTTTTGGGCTGATGTTAAATTTGTTGTGGACTTTATTCAGCCCATATGTGAGGTGATCAAATTAGCAGATTCAGACAAGCCATGTTTGGGGGAAATTTATGAAGAAATAGATTCCATGTGCGAAAGAATTAAGCAAATAACAGATGCAAAAGATCCTTCACTATATCCTTTGATAGAAGATAAGTTACATGGAAGATGGAACAAACTTAACACACCTCTTCATTGTGCTGCCTATGCCTTAAATCCTAAATGGCATAATATAGAAGAGACCAATAAGAGGGCTCCATATGAGGATAGAGAGGTAATGAAGGGGTTTTGGGCTGCAATAAAAAAGATATATGGCTGAGGTGAGGAAGCATCAATTATAAGGAGTCAATGGAATAAGTTTTCACGTGGGCATGGTGACTTTTCTTCCGTGGAAGCTTTATATGATATGCGAGCAAAGAAAGACCCTATAGAGTGGTGGTGGAACCATGGAGGTGAAACACCTGAATTGCAATCATTTGCAATAAGATTACTCTCACAAGTAGCTAGCTCTTCATCTTGTGAAAAAAATTGGAGTACTTATGGTTTTATTCATTCACTAAAGAGGAACCGATTGGGGTCAAAGAAAGCAGAGAACCTGGTGTACATTCATAGCTCACTTCACCTTCTCTCTCGTGTAGATCCTGCATACAATGAGGATCCTTCAGCAAAATGGGACCAAATTTCACCTGATGAAGATGTTGCAGCCATAGTGGATGAAGTGGTTGAACCAGATGGCCTTATTGATTTACCCCCAGTTCTACTACCAACAGAGGAACCTGAGTTAGAGAGTGATGAGTATTTGGAGAGCATCATAGCTGAGGACCTTGACATGGATGATATTGATGTGGTGTAGATGATATGAGATTCAGATATCAGATAGATTTCTGATTTTTGTTTTTTGTTTGCATATCAGCCAATCAAACTATGAATATTTTTGAATTTCAATGAATCAATATGTAATCGAATATGTAATGTCAAATGTCAAATGTGAACTTAGAAGTTGGAAGTATGATTATGTAAACTACTAAACTTTACTACTGCTATTGTTTTGAAAGTTCAATGTCATTATATTTTCAGATTTTCTATATATTATTAATTTTTATATTAAAAAAAAAATGGCATCTCCAAGTACCCCCGTCTCCTATTTTCAAAAAAATGTCGTACCGGTACCAGTACCAGTCTCCCATACCAGTACCAGTACCAGTCTCGCGGCAACTATGGTTTTAATGCAAGCTCTCCAATATGACCTACGTTTTCCTTGTAACTTTGGTTACTTTAGCTGATATATCCACTAAGCCACAATGGCAACTCTAGTATCACCATTAATGGTAACATATTCTGTGGGCTCCAGCTCTATTGAGAATAGCTTCTAGTTTAACATTTTGTAGACATTTTTGAATCCATTATGATCTAGAGAGAGAGAGAGAGAGAGAGAGAATTTTATGTTTTCATATAGAAATGTTTCATTATGGATATGATTTCTATGAAAAAAATGCAAAAAATGTATGTCAACCACAAAGAAGCACATGGACCTGATAATAAATGTTTACAATTCATTTGATTTGCATTGGTGAGACTCAGATCTTCAATGCAACACCACATTCCTTGGGTTCTCACATTCAAAGAGTTGCATTATTCTTAAATCATTAGAATAAACTAATTATCTGTCAACACCATAGTTGCTGTGAGATTGGTACTGGTACTGGTACGTGAGACTGGTACTGGTATCGGTACGGCTTTTTTTTGAAAATAGGAGATGGGGGTACTTGGAGACACCATTGTTTTTTAATATAAACAAAAAAAATAATAACAATTTATAGAAAATCTGAAAATAAAATTAGTAATTTATAGAAAATCTGAAAATATGATGACATTGAACTTTCAAAACAATAATTTAATCACTCTTAGACGTGTCAAATACTTTATGCTTTAATTTTTAAAGTTTTTTTGGGTATTTTAGTGGGAGACGTCATTTTCTGCAGTAGGAGACGGCAGGGTACTCGGGAAACTTTGGCAGAAGTCTCCAGCCTCCTGGAGACGTCTCCGGAGACGGTACCGGTCTCAGAGACGCGTCTCGGGGGAGGGGGGGGGACGCGTCTCCTGGCAACTATGGTCAACACAGACCAGCCAACATAGCCACCTGCAACTGCCTAACACTGCTCACCACAACCCATCCATGATAAATATTTGAACTAACTCTATGCTACATAGTCTGTAGAATTTATCATACATTTTTTTATAAACTGAATATGATAAGCAAAGAATCTGAGCACTCCATTTTCAGCAAGTTATCTATGTGTGTGTTCTTCATCTCATGGTATCAGAGTGGCGAGCAAATCTTGGGCTGACTGAGTATAACTTTGCGTTGGTTGTGAATGGTTCTTTGTTTAGTGTGTCATCTTACCTATTGTTGGCATTGTGTTTATTGTTTGTCTTTGCTCTCTCCTAAGAAGGAGGTCACCAGCATACTAACATGTTTAAAGCACCGGAACCCATGTGTGTTGCCTGAAGCTAGCACTACACAGCTGCATCCTCCCCTGTGAAAGAGGCTTCTGCCTTTCCACTCAAAAGGGGCATTCGCATGCCATTATATTCTAGATCTCTTTTTTTGCAATATTCATTTCAAGCAGCAATTTCTCAATGTTCTGGAGTGGATGTAAAGGAGCACTGCAATTGTTTCCTTCAAGTGGATTGATGAAACAATTTGCCTTATTTCCTTTTGCCCTTCATTTACTCTTCTTGGTGTTCAATTTGTTGGATCTGATTGTTTGTACAAAGAGGCTTAGTGGACTGTTCATTTTCTAAAGTGGCCATGAATGAGTGTGTCATGGATTGTATCAACATCCTCTAAGTCCAGGTTTGATGCTCATCAGATCAGTGTTTTATTTGTCTAATTTGATTTGGCAGAGTTTGCAACGAGACGAGTGTGGTTTTTGCGATCTATGGGCTGAGTGGCTTGTTGTGCATTGACATAGGCACAATAATTGGTACCCATTTGCAAAGTCTGAATATTGAAAGTGCCTGTGAAATATTTCAAAAAAATTGAACAAGTGAAAGGCACTTTGAAACACAATGTGAAGGGTTCATAAAGAAGTGGAAGGTGAAGAAATTATCATACTGTAATCTCTGACAATTCTTGTTGAAGTCAAGAGATTGGTAAAACTCTCTTTCATGTTTGTAAGTCTCATTTTTTTCAAAAATCGTGTTTGTTTGGTTCAAAAGAAGGCCAACATCAAGGAACAATAATACAATATTTCATTGTGTGTATTGGTAGGGGCTTCATTTTTAAGCCTATATGTTTGTGTGTTTGGGGAGTTTATTTTTATTCCTACTATGGCCTCGTCTAAAATCTCTAATATTGTGGCTAGTGCAAAATTAGATGGTCCTAACTATGCAAATTGGAAATGTGAGATGGAATTTATTCTACAATGAAAGGTTTATAGGAGCTAGCAATAGAATGTTAATGTTATGGCAGCTTCGGATTCATCCTTCCAGCCACGAGTGAAGACATAAATCAATATAGCCTATCGGCTATTTATTTATATGTGTCATTTAATGAGAATGGGCGCTTCTCTTGGCAACAATATAATTTTATATAAGGGCCGACCTTCCTTGTATTTAATATATTTTAATTGTAATATTATTCTCTACCTTGGCCGACCTTGTACATGAAGAGGTGCGACCTCTCTCTCATTGTATATATACAAGGTCATTTCCATTCCTTCTATCATCAAGCAAGTTCGTTTTCTCTCCTTCATTCAAGTGCGAATTTTCTCCAAGAGTAGATTGCGAATTTCTGTAAGTGCAGATTTAGGTATCAAGGGAGGGCAGATTATTATCTGTTGTGTATCTAAAGTTGGTGCTGAATACTGGCTTTGTGATTGGCCTCATTGTAAAGAGAATTGTTGCCACCATTTATATATATAAGAGAGATCTTTGTTGCTGGGTTTTTCTCCCTCAAGAGGAGGGTTTTCCCAGGGTATCTGCTGTGCTATTGTGTCTGATTTGAATTTATTTCTGTGCATTAAATCTGATCGTGAAAATTCACATGGTATCAGAGCAGGTATAAGGAGGATCTGATCAGATTTGTTCAAATCAAGGCAACCACAAGTCTCAGAAAGGTGGCATTGTTGGTGTTATATGGATATTCATCGCAAGTTTATGTAGCAGACTGTGTATATGGAGAATCTGCAAATTCACAAGATTCATATTGAGAATGTTGATAATTATGTAAAGTCGAACGGAATCAAGATCTTTCATCGAAAAATGATAACTGGAGATCATTCCGTGTCACAAAATTTTGATCTGCAAAGTTCTTATCGCAGATAAAGTTAAATTGCAATTCATTTTCTTCAATCATTGGAGATAACAAAGGAAGTTTGCTTTTACATAGTCGCCATCTTGAGGAAAATGATGAATAGCTGAAGATGGGCCTATGAAGGAAATCATCTGTCTGGATATCAAATGTTGGAGTTTGGCAACGTCATTCTTCTACAAACCCGTGAAGAGATTCCTGGATCTCTCTATATAGTTTGGTTGATCGAAAAAGATCATAAGGTCGATGTTGAAGTGTCGAGCATCTCCTTCGTCTCTGTTTAGATATAATTTTACATTATCTCGTTTATGGCGTTCTAAAATCAAGCTATCGGGACCTGAGATGGCGACCTCGAATGTATATTGGTAAAGGTACGACCGCTAATTGATGTCAAAGGAGCGCTCATCTGAAAGTATTGAGATCTCGCCGGCGTCTTTCTGAAGACGCAAATGGCATCTACTAGTTATCTCGGGCCGTCACCATCCCGTAGGCTTTGTGTATTCTTCTTCCAGCAGAGTGTCCTCTGACCAACACCATATTGGAAACCTATGCGCATCATTCTCCAAATCATCGCGTCCTCTTTACTAGCGGAGGATTCCTATGTATGTCGAGCTTGGATATGTTTCCCTAACAGAACTCTCTGGCTTTGGCAAAGGAGATTATCATCGAAATTTCAGAGAAGCCAGATCGGTATTATCATGGGAAGAGATACGCGGCTCCATTTACAGTGCCGATGATGAAATTAATGAGTCAACGTCTAAGTTAAATAATTTATGAAGAAGTCTGAGTCTTATAAGAGTTGACACGATTCTTTCGGGAGCAATCTGGAGTGCCACGGGAAAGACCATAGCTAGTTGATAACGTGGTAGGATTTTTTGTCCTCTTATGAAGTGTCGAGGAAGATGCCAGAAGGATGGACAGGTGTATATTGAATAATATGATTTCCACAAAGGTTTGAGAACTTACTAAGGCTTGGATATAGTTTACATCACTGTCTCATATGCTTTGAGATCTTAGAGATTGTCCTGGAGGGGATCGTTATAGTGGTGGTGCTGATATCTTGGATAGATAAATGCAGACCATAAAAGTATTTCGATCTCATCGAGATAAGTATCCTATTATTGTTTATATTTCTTTTAATCTAGAGTAAATTTTTCAATCTGCTGAGTTGTGCAGATCTGATGTAATTTATTCTTTGTGTTTTGCTAGTGAGCATGTTACATTGGTTTCATAATCTGGTGGATTGCAGCTGGAAACGAAGTGCATTGTAAATTTGAATGGTCAAAAACCATGTTCAAATTTGACCTTGCAAAGGGCCTAAGTTCAAGCCGTGAAGGTGGTGGATTGATCTGAGCGCAAGAGAAGCATTTCATACTATGTCCAGTAATTGCATCCATCAAGAATATTTAAAGAGATAAGCATTCTTTGTCTGTTGAGTTATTTCATGCTGGTTGTGAAGATTTCTGAGTGTGACTCTGAAATAAAAAGAGAACTACAATTTCGATGGTGATAAGTTGATCACATCGATATCATTCTCTAATGCATGAACTGTGATAGAGCCTTGAACTCTTGGAGAGAGTTGGTTCTACATGCTAACTACATAATGCATTCAAGAAACCTGTAGTTGTGCAGATTGTTTTCTGTTATGATGAGTTTAGCACTCTCGAAAGGAGTAAAAGATGGAAGAAAGAGTTATATCAGAATTCAATAAAGATAAGTTTTCTTTATCCCTTCATTCTGATCGTTTGATATATTTCTCTTATAGGTTGATTCATTTATGTTTTAATATTGCTCATAAATTATTATGTATTTTTGCTATAACCTGAGATAGAAAACCTTGTATGATTCTAGCCTTGATATTTCTTTGGATAATTATAAACTATTAGTAATCTCTCTCTAAAATGCTTTTAGGACATTTCTAGGAGCAAGAAGGTAATGAGAGATTGCTTAGTGATGAAAAGCTTGAGGCATCTTGTGAGGAAGTCATGCCGACCAAAGAAACGATCAAGCGTGAGGTCACAACTTGCAGCCATGAGACTAAGTTGGTGGCTAGAGGAAGTTCACTTCCAGAAGTCTTCTTTGCAGCAGGGATCAAGAGGGAGTTTTGTGACTCACTGAGAAGAAGTGAAGGTTGTTGTGTTGCAAGGCCAAGTGTTAAATCCTTGAAAGAACTCTTCAGCTGTTAAGATCAGAAGTGCACAAGACAGTTGTCTAGATTTGATATTGGTAGCTCCGCAAACCTATTCAAAATAGAGTAATCTACTATGAGGTCGAGGAGATCTACCCTGAACTCTCTACTGTACCAGAGGTGTGCACTGAGGCAAGTGTTGCAGGAAATCTTGGACGAAGAGGTCAGAAGGTTGATGCAAGTGCTTGAAGATTTAGAGGGAGTTGTTGAGCCTGAAGAAGATGGTAATCTTGTTGCAGCAAAGCATATCTTGAGATACTTGCGTGGCATAGTCGAATATGGATTGAGACACTCTTCAAGTTTGGGATCTGCTATGATATCTTGGTACAGCAGGAAGTAGTCATCTATGACATTGAGTACAGCAGAGGCAGAGTACATTGCAGCTTGTATGGCAACTTGAGAAGCAGTATGGCTTCGTAAGCTCCTTGCAGGATTGTTTGGACAACAATGGAGCCTATTATCATTCATTGTGATAATCAGAGTTGTGTGAAACTTTCTGTTAATCCTGTGTTTCATGACAGAACCAAGTATGTTGAGATCAAGTACCACTATATCAGAGATATGGTACTAAGGAAGGCTGTACGGCTGAGGTACATCAGCGCTGATGAGCAGATGACAGATATTCTCACCAAGCCTCTCGCCAGGATAAAGTTTGTGTACTTCCGAGATAAGCTTGGTATGGTGGAGAATCCAACCTTGACTGAGTAAGAGTCTCAATATCAGTGAGCCTTGTTAATGCATTTTCCTCTAAGATAGAGGAATTTGAGGTGCAAGCCCTTGTTAATGCATTCTCCTTTGAGACGGAGGAATTTGAGGTGAAAGCCCTTGTTTCCACCCTCTGAGCTGAGTCATGGTGGATGTCATGTGTGAGACTCCATGACATATGTTGTACTTGTGTTTCACCCTCTGAGAGAGTCATGGTGAAAGTCACGTTGAGGTGACAACATCACTCAAGTGATGAACACTTGTACTTACCATAGTATGGTTGTAGCCATTATGGTTGATATCGTGTTGAGGCGATATCTAATATCACGTTGAGGTGATATTCTTCTTTTCACATCTGATTGTAGCCAATGTGATGGGCATCATGTTGAGGTGATTTGTCTTGAGCAGCTGGAAGTTCTCTCCCTAGCTGGGAGTGTTAATGTTATGGCAGCTTCGGGTTCATCCTTCTAGCCACGAGTGAGGACATAAATCAATATAGCCTATCGGCTATTTATTTATATGTGTCATTTAATGAGAATGGGTGCTTCTCTTGGCAACAATATAATTTTATATAAGGGCCGACCTTCCTTGTATTTAATATATTTTAATTGTAATATTATTCTCTACCTTGGCCGACCTTGTACATGAAGAGGTGCGACCTCTCTCTCATTGTGTATATATACAAGGTCATTTCCATTCCTTCTATCATCAAGCAAGTTCGTTTTCTCTCCTTCATTCAAGTGCGAATTTTCTCCAAGAGCAAATTGCGAATTTCTATAAGTGCAGATTTAGGTATCAAGGGAGGGCAGATTATTATCTGTTGTGTATCTAAAGTTGGTGCTGAATACTGGCTTTGTGATTGGCCTCATTGTAAAGAGAATTGTTGCCATCATTTATATATATAAGAGAGATCTTTGTTGCTAGGTTTTTCTCCCTCAAGAGGAGGGTATTCCCAGGGTATCTGCTGTGTTATTGTGTCTGATTTGAATTTATTTCTGTGCATTAAATCTGATCGTGAAAATTCACATAGAAGACAAACCTACACAAGAAATCAAGCATGAAAAATGGGATAAAATGGATATGAATGCATGGGATACCATTTTATGGAAAATCAGTCTAGGAATTAGGCCTCATGTTCAAGATCTGATAACAACAACAAAAAAAATGGGAAACTTTGCAAACAATGTATGAAACAACCAACAAATTAAATTTATGGACATTAAAAGGCAATTAACTCATTTGAAAATGAAGGGAGGAGATAGCATGAATGATCACATTGCAAAATTGAAGAATTTGAGAAATCAACTTGCAATGATGAATGTTGAATATGAAGATTCCGAAACTGTAGATATTTTAATTGAAATTCTTCCATATGAGTACCATAACTTCATATGCATAGTGGAGCTAACTGGAAAAATTGAGAATATCAAACTAGAAGAAGTAAATGGGGCTTTGTTAAATGAAGAGGATAGACTTAAAAGTTCATAAGTGAGTCTAGCAAGTATTCTCAAGCATTTATGGCTAGAGTCAAATATAAGAATTACATTCAAAGTAAATCATATCAAAATCAAAGACAAAATCAAGGGAAACAACATAGAAATAATCAAAGGTAATTGAATCAACAAAGACATTTTTTCAAAAGGTAAAAAATAAATGGAGAAATCACAAAGGTAATTCTAAAAGAGAAAAAACTATCACATGCTATAATTTTGAAGAAGGGCATAAAAGTGATCAATGTCCTAGGAAATCACATGTAGGAGGACAAAGAAAATTTTATCAAAGAAGGAAATCAAAATTTTCTCATGAAGAGGATGATCATAATATATTAATTACCTCTTTAGTTGCTCAAGGAAATTCAAATAAATATTGATTCAGGAGCTAGCCAACATATGACTTGCAACTAAAATTTCTTTAGTTATTTAGAAGAATTGAAAGGTGCAAGGATATTTCTTCGGGATGATAGCTCACATAAAATTGAAGGAATAGGTTCAATTTCAACAAAAGGACATGATGGTAAGAAGTTGGAAGTAACAGATGTGAATCTTATACCTAAGTTAACAAAAAATCTTCTCTCAGTAAATCAAATAACCCAATATGGTTATAAGGTGGAGTTCTATTCAGATAAATGTCTAATCAAAACATTAATGATTGATTCAAAATTGTGGCTATAGGAGTTGAGAGTGATGGTATCTACAAATTATTAGCATCCATTGATAAATCAGCTTACATTACTACAAGTTCCTTCACAAGTGAGTTATGGCATCAAAGATTTGGTCACTTCAACTATCAATGTTTGGCTATGCTTTCAAAGATGAATACGGTTGACGGATTGCCTTGGATAAGGGTAAACACAAATGTGTGTATTGGATGCATGGATAGAAAAACACGCAAAGATAAGTTTGAAAGTTCTAAATGAAGGACAAGTAAATCTCTTGAACTTGTCCATAGTGAATTATGTGGGCCTATGAATCCCCCATCAAGGGGAGAAGCTAGGTAAATATTGATGCTCATTGATGTTTTTTCAAAGAAAGTTTAGGTCTACTTCCCTAAGAAAAAAACTAAAGTGTTTAAAAAATTTGAAATGTTTAAAGCATTTGTGAGAAATCAAAGTGAGAATAAGATCAAGCAAATAAGAACAAATAATGGTGGAGAATATCTCAATAACAAGTTCAAATATTTTTGTGAATATCATGGGATCAAGAGAGAAATGTCTAATGAATATACTCCTCAACAAAATGGTGTTTCTGAAAGGAGGAATAGGACCTTAGTGGAAATGCATGCTACAATCCAAGGATCTTCCTTTATTTCTTTCGGCTGAGGCTATTAATATTGTGTCTCATGTCTTGAATAAATCTCCTACAATTTGTCGCAGAAAATCACTCATGAAGAAGCGTAGAGTGGAAAGAAACCAAATGTCAAGTATTTTAGAGTATTTGGATGCAAAGCATTTGCTCACATAGATTAGAGAAAAGAAACTTGATAAGAAGAGTGTTAAGTGCATCTTTGTTGGCTATGATGATCAAAGGAAAGGGTATAGGTTGTATGATCCTAGTGTGGAGGATGTGTTCACAAGTAGGGATGTCAAGCTTAATGAAGGGTTTGAGGATATGATAAAATCCTCTCCTATTAAGCAAGTGGACATTGATAATGATGAATCCTACAATGCCTTTGAAACCAATGAAATTCCTAAGGCAATTTCCAATATAGTTGAAGAATCTAGTCCTCCTCTAAAGACCAAGAGTCTTCAAGAAATTTATCAAAAGACTCAAAAAATTAATTATGCTCTTATGATCACCAGAATGAAGGCAAATCTTCAAACCTATTATGAGGCTACGGGAAAATATGAATGGAAACAAGCTATGCAGAAAGAATATGACTATTTGATATAGAATAAAACCTAGGAATTGGACTTGTCCAAGGGCAAGAAAGTGGTCAACTATAAGTGGGTGTATAAGAATCAGTTCATGTCTGATGGAAGCATTGAAAAACACAAGGCAAGACTAGTGGCCAAAGGGTACTCACAAAAGGATGGAATTGACTACACAAAAACTTTTGCTCCAATAGCAAAGATTAGTACTATTAGAACAATTATAGCATTGGCAGCTCATTTCAAGTGGCCTCTTCACCAAATTGATGTTAAGAATGAATTTTTGTATGGTAAAATTGATGAAGAGATCTATATGACTCAACCACAAGGATTTGAAAGTTTAGGAAAGGAACACTTAGTTTGTGGGTTAAGGAAGTTTCTCTATGGATTGAAGCAAGCTCCAAAGGCTTGGTGTGCTAAGCTTGATGAATATGCCAAAACTCAAGGCTTCCATAATAGTCCTCATGATCCAAACTTGTATGCGAAGGAATTTGATGAAGGTGGCATAATTATTATTGTGCGTTATGTTGATGATCTTATCATCATAGGAAATAACATGAACAAAATTAGTGACATAAAGTTAAACTTGGAAGATACATTTGAGATGACAGATCTTGGTTTTCTACACTACTTTATTGGTATCCAGGCATGGCAAAAAGATGATGGAATTTGTCTCTCACAAACAAAATATGCTTTGGACTTGTTGAGAAAGTTTAGAATGGAATTTTATAAGATTGTTTCTACTCCACTTAATCTAGGATTAAAGGTGACTAAGGATATGAAAGGTGTGAATGCTGATCCTACCTTATAAAAGCAATTTGTTGGTAGCCTTGTGTACTTGACTCACACTTGACCTGATATCTCTTTTACAATAGGTGCAGGTTCGAGGTTTTCAAGTTCTCCTAAGATTCCACATTAAATGGCAGAAAAGAGAATATTGAGATATGTACAAGGGACTTTGACTATGGGTGTTTGTTACTCTTCTCTTGGAGTTCCACAGCTTGTTGGATATCCTTATTCAAATTGAGCGAGTTGTAAAGATGATCAAAAATCTACCATAGGTTATGTTCTCTCTCTTGGTTATAGCCCCATTTCATGGTGTACTAAGAAGCAATCTGCTATTGCTTTATCAACTAGAAAGGCTAAATATACAGCAGCGAACAAGCCAGCTAAAAGAATAACTTGCCTTAGGGCTGTTTTTTCAGTACTCAAACAATATCAAGCAGGGCCTTCTTTACTTTATTGTAACCATCAAAGTGCCATCTTTTTGTCCAAAAATCCAGTGTTTTATGCTGGAACAAAGCTTATAGAGGTCTATCACAATTACATCAGGCATCTCATCCAACAAGTGATTCTTCTTCAATATTGTAGGACAGAGGACCAGATAGCTGATTTTTTTACCAATGCTTTGTGTGAGGCTAAGTTAGTATATCTTAGAAGTCTTATAGGTTTACGAGAAGTCACATAAATATTTGATGGTTGCCATTCAGGGGGTATTATTTGAATGTCTACCATTATCTTAGTGAATAAGTGATTGTAAATGGGTACCTAACAAGGCTTTGTGCCAAAACTCATCTTTTCTATATTATGGGGGGATATTTAAAAGTAATTAGTATGATTAATTTATGGGCGGAATATTAGAATAAATTAATTATATGTCAGCACAGGCCAGCCAACACAGCCGCCCACAGCTGACTAACATTGCCCACCACCACCCATCCCTGATTAATATTTGAACTAACTCTAGGCTATATGGTCTATAGAATTTATTATGTATTTTCTTATAAATTGAATATGATAAGCAAAGAATCTTAGCGCTCCATTTGTAGCCAGTTATGTCTGTGTGTTCTTCATCTCAAGCATTATATTGGTTACTGACACAACTGCTTTTAAAGTTGATTAATTGATCTAAATTCGTAAATAAAAATGGAAATTCATAAAAGTGGCTGCACCTACAAATATTACAATTTCAAAATATGAAGAGCTTCAGCCTTAAATGACACAAAATAAGGCCTCTTGATTCTTGAGTATACTCAATGATTTATAACAAGTACCTTGAGATTTGAAAAGTGAATGTCAATCATCTAAAGTTACAATTAAAACTTAGCTTTCCCTTACAACTAGCGAATTTCAATTACAGATTTACTGAGGCTAGACTAGACAAGCTTATAGAGGGAGCCTATGAGAATAGATATATATCAAAACGCATAGCTTTCAATCTTCACAATTTCAGCATAATCAAAAACATTAAAAACACCACTGAAGATGTTGCAACATGAAAACTGTATAGCCTTAACTGCCTATTGCCTGCATCTATGCACACTCTCTATGACGTTCTGATCTATAATGTTTGTACCCACAAATAATGTATGGGGACTGGCCTCCTAATGTTTGACAAAGGCAATATATATCAGTTAGCAATGCACCCTACAGACTTGAAACTTGTGGCATGCCATTGGGTCCCATGTGAAACAGAAATCTCCTTTTGTGACATCTATGAATAGTGTTGCACTAGTGGAGATCAACCGACAGAGTGAAACTACTAGGTGCTGCACAAAAACTGCTTTACCTATTTATTTGATCAAAATAATATTAAACTTAAACAATATTTATCAAAGGGTCTGTGTTGAAAAGCACAAAATTGTAGGATATTGGTCAAAAGATGGGCACGATCAAGTGAGGGAGAGGTTAGTTTTTGCTGCTATGGCTGTTTCATGATGTGATCTTGTAAGCAACAGATTCATATTACAAAAGGAGTCCTAAAATGCTGAAGGTGCAACAGAAAATTAACATGCAGTATAATGACTGAGAACTCCAAAATTATCCACTATAACCCTAGATCGGTTGAAACAAATATTGCATAGGAATGGCCAAGGTTTATCTTATGTGCACCGTCCCATCTAGACTACCATGACCCATCCAAATTGATTGAACCAATCCTATTTTGAGCAGTGAAACTGCTAAGATTTTACCTTGTGGCTAAAGTGATTCCTTTTGTCAATAGGTAGAGTACTCAACCTCTCAGAAGTATGGTATCCCCTCTTTTGGTTAACTTCTCGGTAGTCAAACTTTAACTTTGGCATTTGACATTTGACATAGTATTGGAGCTGTGAACCTCAGCAGAGTAGAATTTAAAGAGAAAGTTCATAACAGATATACTAGATGGAACATGTTACAGATTAGCCCTAAACCAACACCAAAAGGATGCATCCAGGGTACAATTTATAAGAGATTAAAATGATTCTGGGGGATGCCATTAGCTGGTAGCTTCCTCAAATGGCCTCATCCTATAATCTAGAAAACACACTACACCCCATAAAACACACTACACCCCATAAAATATTTCTTTTAATAAACGCAGATTGGAAACTAGAAGCAACTCCAGAAGTAATACATCTACCAAAACCAGTAGGAAAGATCCAACTTAACTGTACATCGAAGTTATGTGTGTAAATGGTACAACTACAGTGGGTCATGGTATAATGGTAAGGTACAGCAACTACAATAATAACGAACCATATTCAAATCTCTGGTTTCTGTTTAAACTTGGAATGCCAGCCATCAAATCATACTTTTAGTTTGATGGCACATCCCAATAAAACGGCTAGATATGCTTGTATAATAACCGCGCTGATTAAGAAAATCAAAATGCATGAAAATGAAAGGGTACAAATTCATATATCCCATTAGTTCTAAGTAGTCTGCATTCACAGTTTTCCGGAGTTTAACTCGAAGGCTTTGTTACAACATAGAGAATCTTGCATCGGCTAAAGTTATTTGACCGAAGAAATTTGAACAATCTCATACCCAAGAAGCTTGAAATCTTAGCAGAATAACTATTAAACGACATTGGGTTTTTATATTTAACTTAAATACCCCAATGTCTTGATCGACTTAAATTTTTTCCATTGAAATAAAGTAGCCCCCTGTGGAGGACGAAGACAAATGAAGACTCTTTCAATAAAATTTGATTTGCAATACATAAAAGAAGTAAATTTCGTTCTTACTATTCTGGTTGAGGTGACAGGTCTAACCATGGACCACATTCTTAAAATTTGTCAACATAGGTTATATTCCAACAGATCCCATAATTGTTACCCCACAACCTCAGTGTAAGTGAACCTGGACGACATTCTTTAAGATGCCTGTGTGTTGTATTCCAAGAGACATTATAAGTATTCTAACACAAGCTAGTGGTATTGACTATAAAAATGGTTAGCACGCAACCTATCTGTACTCTAGAGTTATAGAGCGGGTAAAAGTGGCTGAGATGATTTGAACCCGGGTCAGGCACTTGATGTACTAGAGAGTTATGAAAGGTAATTTGTACCTAAATGGGTTTAAACTTGTGTTCAACTAAATCCCAAAATTGGTAAACACAACCAGACTAATGTGCTATAGAGTTATGAAGGTGATATGGATGGTCATACTCTTAAACGACTAGTCTTTTTCCCTACAACACAACCAAACTATATCTATTATGCTAGTATTACGGAGAATGTTGTTTTATCCAGTTTATTTATGTAAGGAATAGTTGAGGTATGAAGGGGATAGTTGAGAAAGTTCGAGAATTCAATCTTCTTTAAAAAGCAGAAGGTTTATTGGGGGTGGCCGGCTGTCCTAATAGACTATTTTTAATGTTAAAAATTATTCTATTATATTCTACAGAATTATTAGTGATGATTTGAACCTCTTATACCCGATTTCAAAAATACAAAGAAATGGTTACAACACAACCAACCATCGGTGCTATAAAGTTATGGACTGTCATATAGCAGGTGAAAGGACAATTTAAACCTGTATCTCGTTCTTACAAGTGACTTCCGTTGCAATCACACCATTATCTTGGTCCTGTATTTATTATTGTTGCTACTGATATGATGTTCAAGTATAACGAAAAGTACCGAGGAAAACAAAGCAACAACCTGACAGAGTCTTCCACTCAGATGGAGATGAATCCTTGCGAGCACAAATGCAGAGGCAGAGTGCTGCAACTGCAATACAAAACAGCATTTTCTGTCCATGAGACTCCATCCTCTTGTCTTCTGGATATACAGACCAAGATGGCGGACATATATAAATTGTATATCTGCAAACACAACGAATGAAAATACAAATTGACAGCATGGGCTGGTGAATTCATAGGGAAAGAAAGGGATAGTAGGTCCCATCTTGTCAGAATGAAGGATATTACGCGATATATGGGTCGTACATTTGGCTTTATATTTTCTACATAAAACTGACCGTTTCGCTAAGGCCAGCCACTCTTAGGCTTGTCTGATAACTGAAATTTCTGCGAGCTATAATTTTACACTATTTTTGGGAGTGAATTCTGGCGCTTTTATTTTCCACCGAATGTTATCTCTCTCACGAGAAAACCATGAACAGTGATTTTTTGTACTGGTGGTAGGTTGATCATCATTCGAGAGACCTATTTTTAGGTCATGTTGAAAGTTACATTCCATGAATTTGTTATGATAGTAATGATTTGGGTAACTTGTTAATAGGTTCTTCTTTATATAGTAATAAATTAATAATGTATATAAATAAATGTCATGTAGGGGAGAGGACCCAATAGTTGAGCATGTTCCAATAGTTGAGATAGTAGTTGTTAATATAATGTCCAATAGTTGTGATAGTAGTTGTTTATATAATGCCAATAGTTGTGACTTGACTACCCATAATTAAACAAAATGTATTCTTTTGATCTAAAAAGTAACCAATCACATGATGCCACATCAGCATTCAACTATCCATGATGTGAATGCACAAGTATTGGTAGCACTTTTTTTTTTGTGCCTTTTTAGACACCTTGACAAAAAGTATGCTGATGTGGCATCATATTTGATGATGTGGCCCTGAAACGAAAGTTATAAGCAGGGGACTTGCCAAGTAAGCTGCTGTAAAAAAATTGGGAGTGATTTGAAATTTCCACGTAGGATAATTAGAAGCATGAAGTTAGGGTGCACAACTACTGGGTCCTCTCCCCTAGTTGCCACGATCTCTGCAAGTATTGCAGTAACAGTGTTTGTGTGTTATTAAAAGAGTAATGGGAATGTGATTATGATCTCATTTTAGAAATTTATAGAGGGACACAAAGTAAATATGGGTGTTTTGCTTTGTTAGATCATTTTTTTTTCATAACAATATAGTATGGTTTATGTAGTGATATGTTTTTATAATAATATTAAAAATAATTTATTAGTTTTAAAATTTATTATATAAATTGTCTGCATGAAATTTTGAATCTAATAGAATAAACTAAAACAACATTACCCTACTCTACTTAAAATACAAATATTCAAGATTAGGCTTAGTTAGAAGATCAAATAAACATAAGATATTACAAAATAAATTATGTCTAATCTCCTAGTTGCACTCAAAGTGGTTATGCCCCATTGGATTGATATGTGTGCTCGCAATTCAACAACATAAAATTAAATTTAAGTGTGTTGTTAAATGACTTGTGTTGAGCTCCAATTTACACAATTGAAGGATTAAATGGAGGGTGGAGATCAATTTGCTTAGATGGTGGCTCCAAGATTATAGGGAAATCAAGGGGTAGGATTTGGCATGCAAATTGGTGAAGGGATAGGATTTGATAGGTAATATCAAGTACTTTAAGAGGATCTCTAGAAAAATGGCTTTTATCACAAGACAAACCAGGGTACAAAGGGGATTTTCAAATTGTCTTTTACAAAAAGGAGGTGGATTGCTCCATCCCAAAGCACCATGGATGAATTAAAAATTGAGTGTAAGTTTGACCCACGCTTTGGAGTACCGCTTATGGGTACTTGACACATACAATTGAATTTTGTGGAAGTTTGGGATGGTTGAATCCACTATCGATGGTTGATTATTCCATGTGCAAGTGATTAGGAGGTGATTAGAGGGTAATAGGAGAGTAGGGGTGGGTTATGGAAAATTCTTACAAAGACAAATTCAATAAATATAGCTTTTTATTTATTTTTTGGAGGGAAGGACATTAGGGTTAGGGAAATAATTATTTTTCAAGGATGAGACACAAGGGGAAATGGAAAAATGATTTTGGATGAAGAACAAGATATTGGGATTGCCAAGAAAATATTAATTAAATAATTAGGACATCATTTAATTAATATGTAAGTTAGAAATTGGGAGAATCAAAATAAATTGATCAAATGTGAATGATCAATTTTAGATGTCTATATTTTTTCCCTCTCTGAAATGATGCTGGAATAATATTATTTAAAAGAAAAATAAAATGCAGGTCATAGGAAGGAAAATAGAGTGAAATGGATGCCCCAATGTGGAAGGGATGAAAAAAATAGTAGGAGAACTTGATATCCCCTCAAGAGGGTAGGCAAGAAAAAAGGGCTTGAATGGCCTCACAAAAGAAGAAAATGGTAGGAAAAGTGGATAGAAGAGGAAAACAAGGATGAACAAAAGAAAAATAGAGGAAAACATAGTTACAATGAAGAGATCTAGAAAAAAGAGTGATAGAAGGTAAATAAGTAGGCCTTGAGGGAGTGAAAACTATTCATCTTTACACCTAGTAATAGTAAATTAGGAAAGAGTGTGAAGGAACAACAAAAAAGAGATGGAAAATATTATTGTTTCAAAGCATCAAGAAAAGCGAGTGAGGACATGCATGTATTCGACAAGAGCAAGCCCAGTGGTATGTAACTCTAAAACTAGGTTTTAGTGTATTAGGTGCTAGGTATAGCACAAGAAATGAGACATATATAAGGTTTCCCAAGCACTAAATATGTACATTTGAATAATCATGTTAGTAGTTGGGGTAGCCTAGATAGCAACTAGGGTGGTCTTGCTATGAATAGGAAACCCTGTAGACAATTGCGGTGGCCTTGTATAATATTGTAGGAACACGAGGTTGTCTTGCAAAAGGGTGACCCTATACTTGGGTGGCCTTGTAGAAACTTGAGGCAGTGTTACAAAAGCTAGGGTGAACTTGAAGGAAAATGGTGTGGTGGGGAAACCTGAGGTAACCTTCAAATGAGGGAGAGGAGCGGGTGGAGTAGTGAGGGGGGTTAAATGGAAAATTTTGTGAGATGGATATGGTGTAGTGAGAGTGGAAAGAGTGGAAAGAGTGGAGGAGGAAGAGGAGTATTTGAAGCATGTAGTGATGGATGTAACAAAGGAGGAAGGAGAGGAGGTTGAAGGGGAGGAGGCTAGGAGGGGAGAGTAGCAAGAGTAGAAACAATTCAAGCTCAAATCTGTCTTGAGTGATGATAGAGAGGGACAAAAGGTAGGATCACCTCAAGTGCAACCATAAGGATCACTATAGGTACAACCATAGGGATCACCATAGGGTGGTAAGGATGATCTGTAACATACCCAAAGTTAACCCTATTGTTTTCACCTAAGTTTTACCCCATAAATGTAAAAAGATCAAGTTCGCCAACACATAGAGATAATTTCCTTTTCCAATTCAATAACATAGATGCATATTTGAAATAAACCCATTCCAGATTACATTAGCATGAATAAAGTAGCATTACATAATCCCATGTAATGAACTCATCTTTCAAATATAATTTACAAATAGATGCATGGTCATAATTACAAAACATAGCTTACAAGAGCTTACATGGATTTCAAGAGCTTAATGGATCAAGTGTACAATTGGTCAAGATGTCCCCTACTAGAGCATACATCCTCAAGTCTCGATCATAAAATACATAAGGGAGATTATCACCCAAATACTTTTTCTTTGACAACCATAGACTTACAATGGTCCCTCGCACATCTTCCTAACTGTAAGATGGTCATCCCTTTAATGAAGAGATTGGTTTGGAAACCCTCTAATAGAAGCCTACTTGAGCATGGTGTTGTGTCCTACATAGCTAGTGTTGCCATATAGTGGATACTTGCCTACATGCATGGCACTCCCTACCAAATATGCAATACTGGCTCACAGTGAACTAACAAGTACATGCAGTGGCAACTTATAGTTGCTTTGGCCAAAGATTTGATATTAAATACATGCAGTGGCAACTTATAGTTGCTTTGGCCAAAGATTTGATATTAAATCAAACTTACTTTTTATGAAGTGGTGTCGTATGTTCACCCACCCCTCGCTCAACTTGGTAAATATAATGACCATGAATAACTCTTGATCAAGTTTTCCACACACACATAACAAGATTTTCATTCCAAAAAGTGATGTAGCATTCAAGTGATCTGATTGACCAATTATGTTATTCCCAACCTTGCTTTATCCTAACCCGAAGAACAAACCTCATTATCAACACAAGTTTACATAACATCATAAACTAACAATCTTAACATAGCACTTCTATGTCATACCACTTTTCAAGATCACAATTCATGCAAGTATACATTTGGCTTATGACATCCTAGATATTATGATAATACCCTACAATTATCACTATTTGACCATTACCATCAAATGCTACACACATGCATATCAAACTAATATGATTTCTCTCATCAACATGCCCTTTTGATTATTCTTCATTTCTCATGGTTCTTTCCAAATTGTCCTATAATTTTTCTATGTTTTCATGTTCATAAACAATCATAAATCCTTTCTTCCAATATGACTCATATATTCGCATGTTTACAATGTACACTATATTCATATCTAATTTGGAGGACATTTTTAGCTTGAGAGGAGTTTGTGCTTATGTACCTTATAGTCTTCTCGCATTATGGCTTTGGGTTGTCGAGACGTAAAGTCCTCTTCTTTAAGACTAGAATACCATGAATAGGTATAGACTTGGTCAAGTATAAGATAATAACATAATTTATATATATATATATATCACTAATATGTTTTTCAACCCTATTGTTGAATATCAATACAATCATTCAAGTGTACATCCTAACCCTAGGGAATAGACTATTCTCCTACTTTTAAGGAAATGTGAGTAACCATTCAAGGATAAACTGCCAACATGGTTTGCATAAAATCCTAGCCTATCAATGATGACATATCTAGCATGCTATCATTCTTGTTGCATTACTAGCATCATAATTCATGCAAACATATAAATATCATACAATCATCTTAGTATCATATATATACATATGCTTTCTAGATAGTTTAATATAACCACATCATATAATCATGACAATCATTATAACTATATGTGTATCATACTAATAAGATACTTGACAAAACTACTTATATCCAATCTAGCTCTATGCACAAGCTTGATTCAATATCTATGATAACAACCAATATATTGCACAAGCACTAGCAACCAATCAGCAAAAACATAAATTCAACATAGAAAGAAGTAATAGGTAGAATAACTAGGATGCCTTGAAATTTAGCTTCAAAAGAAGAATTTGCACTCAATGCTTAATGTCACAAACTCTTCTTTCCACTCCTTTCACTTTCAACTTATCTCCAATTTTAACCTCTTTCTAAACACTCAAAAACTCAAAAAATTATCTCTCCAACACTCAATAAAATCTCTCACTTCTCACAACTTGCACTTAAACATTGCTTTGCATAAAGAAAAACTATAGTAGAACAATAACAATGGAAAACAAATGAATTCCAATCGAATACCAAAAACTAAGAGGTTGCCCTCTATTTATAAGAGATATTGAGAAAAATAATGCTATAGATCAACTACTTCATTTGCCACATCTATGTGTTGCCACCTCTCAAACTACGAAGGAGAACACAAATGCAAGTCTAGTATGGTGCTGCCATAATAGTGGTTTACACTTTCTAGGAGATCCTTATTTTTGCTGAAATCACATATTTTTAAAAAATATAATGATTTGAGCCTTGAAAAGTTTCATTTAAAGGATTCCAATTGAAGAGGGTTTGATCAAACCACCTTAGACCAAGCCCCATTGGATAGAACCCTGTCAATTTTAAACCATGCCTATAACAGTCTCCTTTACACGTATCAAAATGTTGATAAAAAACCACTTTTGATTTACCTTTTGAGGGATCAAATGAATTCATTTAAAATTTATTTTTTGTAAGTATGTACTCCTTATTATAAACTTCCAAAAAAGTATAATTTTAATTAAATTAAATTTTATTATTATTTTTATTTAAAATTTCCTTGTGAATATTTTCTAAAATCAAGCTCTTTGTTCTGCACATGTGGAAAATAGTAGATTACCAAAAAAATATAAAAAATATCTATGATCTTGGTATTGATGTCATTGATAAAAAAAAGAATTTAAATACATACAAAAAAAGTTAAGTGTTATAATATTCGGCCATGTCCTAATTGTAATTGGTTTGACTTCAAAACTTGATTAAGGAAAATATTCAATAAACACTATGAAATGAATTGGAAGCACTAGATATCATAGTTACAAATCTAAATTTGAAAAATAGAATTTTATCCTTCACAAAAAATTGTGTTATACGGTGAGTGCTCAAAAACATTTGGTAAGCCATCAAAAACAAGTTTTTGTTCAAGGAGATGGAAAAGAAGTAATTTGATTCCAAAATCTTTGAAAAAATATATTTAAAATCTACAAACAAAATTCCACAAATCAATAGTTTGCATCATCTTCAAATTCCTCGTAGTTTAGCCGCTATAGGTGTTCGAAAATGAAGATTTAATGAGAAAAAAATCAGTTCAATGTGTAGTTTAGCCAAAAATTGTAAACCAGTATTGTGGGATCACCCAATATTGTGTAGATTGATTTTACATTGTTGGGAACCTCATTTGCAACTAAAAAATTTGATGATTTGACACATAAACAATCCAAATGAAAACAAAATTCTATTTCCTAGTTTAGATGTTGGAAATCAATTTGGATATATTATTTTACCAATTCAAAGCCCTTCTAAATGGTTGTGTTGCTATCTCATGGTTTCCTTTTTCCCTTTTAAATCTTAACATGGCTTTTTTCCATCCATAAAACTTGTTGATTATGCCTACAATGGAACTCATGGTTCTCCAAGAGAATGCAGTTTGAAATAGATACAACTTGTTTGCCATCTTGCTTTTCATGTGGCTGATTGACATTGTCAACTTTTTTATTTGCTGCCCTATTGTGGCTTATATGCACACTAATACTTTCCATTTACTTGCTTACCCATCTTGGAAGTTTTAATTCCCATGCCACCTCAATTCTAGCATGAGACTTAGTATTTAAACACTCTTTTATCCATTTCTTTCATCCACGTATATCCAACCTCTCCCACGTGCATACAAATTTGCTAAACATCTCATGTGACTTTTTGCTTGTCCTTTCACAATATATACTTATCATATGAGATATCATCATCTCTATTATGCGTGAAACTTGCTTTTATATTTCCTGTCGGTTATGCGCCTTAACAACAACTTAGATGATTCCAATATTCATTTAAATCTGCCAAAATACTCTTTTCCAATGCGTGGTAACTTGGTCTTGAATATAGCTATTTATGTAAATAACAATGACATGCATATGTTCTATCATTATTTCTTCTAACATGGCTTCCCAAGCCTCCCTTATTAAGCCTCATGTGGCATAGAATATAGCTGCCAGTATTAGTTATAATAACAATAAAGAATGTATATATAAATAAATAATAATATGTATGTAACAATTTATTAATATATTTACAAATGATAGTTATTTGAATACTATATATACGATAATATATTGTAGTGTAGAAAAATGTATTTCTTTTACATTTTCACACTTGTTTGGACCCTTTTAGTTAATTTGAACTTAATTGTGTCTTAATTTAGTGTTGTAAAATGTATTTATTTACACTTTCACACTTATTCATGGCTCTTTTAATTAATTGAGCTTAATTTTCCTTAATTGGCCCATTAATTCATTTACCAAGCCTATTTTATTGCATTTTTCGAAGAAGAAACCCGACATTCATTAATGTCTTAACATAATACTTCTGAGCAATGTGTGTCCTAAGTTTAGGGCCCTGGGACCAATTCTCCCATGGGAGAATGGGTTCTCCCTCGACCTTAGGACCTAAATTTAAATTATGTTTTTGGCAAGATTTTAATATAGTTAAGTGTATATTCAAATGCTAGCTTGTGATATTTGAATTTTGGGAAATTGAGGTTACATATCTATAAATATAAGGTTATTTCACTATGTTTCACCCAACATTTTTCAAGATCTAAAAAAACATTTTTAAGAGAAATTGAAGGCATTCAAAAGAAGAATTATCAAAGGTTTTGCAACATTCAAGATCCAATTGTCATATCAAAGACTTCTTGCATCATGCATGTTTTTGGAACTAATATGATAATGTAAGTTTTATGATCAAATCAAGCATTCAAAACCATTATTTCAAACAAGATTCAAGGTTCAAGACTCACATCCATTGAAGCAATTTGTTGCAATTTGTAGATCTACATTCCAAGGTTTATACAACGATTTTTGAGTGGTAACAGAGATTTGCTCATTCTTCATTTCCTCTTTTATGTTTCATTTCATTTCAATGTTTGATTACCAAAACAGGGTTTGACCAAGACAAACCCCTATTCACCAAAACAAACAATTTTCCCTCTTATGTTGTGTTTGCAGATCTAGGTGGAAGAAAGCTTGAAGATTTCTTAAAGAGTGAAATTGAAGAAGTTGTCAAAGTTGCAAAAGTTGTCATCTCACGAAAACTCATCTACAAAATTTATTTCCGAATTTTTGACATTGAAACCCAAAGAATTTGGAAGTGCAGAGATAGGACTAGAGGCTCCCAAAAGTTGTAGAAAATCCCTAACAAAGGACCCATTCGCCCATGGGCGAATGAGTCACAAATTAGCTACAAAAACTAACTTTTGGTGAAAGGTACATTCAAATATTCGCTTATCTGATCTGTAATTTTATTGTAGGTTCTATTAGTATTGAGTTTAATCTTGTTGTTTCAAGTGTTAAATTGCATTTTGGTGTTAGTTTACTATTTCTAGTTTTTCTCCCCAAAATGTTGTTTGACCTTGACCCCCATCCTTTAGTCATAAGGAAATCTACAAATTCACACCTTGAGTTGACTCACCTAAGGTTGTAAGGAAATTCTTTGTGTGGATCTCATTTCCTAATGAAATAAAGGAGAATAGGTCTATTCTTTATCAAATTGGGGAACCCTCTTTTACTCTAACCTATTTGTTGATGTTTCATTTTGGTGAACTTGACTTTGAGCATTGTTTCTTTATGATTTTGGATTCTATTTCAACCCTAGATCTAGATTTGCATTCATTTGCATTGAATTGAATTGAATCTCATTTAAGGTTTTAGGATTGCATTTTAGCATCTCTTAAAATTTAGAAAATATAAAAAAATCATTCATTTTGCAAAGCATTTACATAACATTGCATCATCATTTATTTGCATGTTACAAAATTGAATCAAAATTGCACACCAAATTAGGTCTCCTAGTTTGTCATTCATCACTATTTTGCATTTGCATTTAGACTTAATTTTACATAAAATTCAAACTATAATCACCTGCCTCAGTCTAGAATCTAAAAAGCATAGGAATCAACTTAGAAATTTGTAACTTCATTTTTTAAAACCCTCAGCTAGTACCCATTCGCCCCTGGGTGAATGAGTACCTATTAGGGTTGTTTCCTACATTTTTGGGCATTAAAATATCTATTTATGTATTTTGTTTTGTTGTTTTTAGTTTGTTGTTACAGTTTACATAATGTGGATCCCTAAATCCAAACTTGCACAAATCAAAACAAACAAATCACATTGTTAGGCCAAAAATGCAAGGTTAGAACAAGAATCCCCCATAAAATTGATTTGCATTGTTAAAGAACAAGGAAAAAGATGAAATAAATGAACAAATATAAATAAAGATAACTATTCATATTCTAAAACAAAGCAAGCACTTGATCTTATGGGGGGATTGGTGTTATTTTGATGTGGAAAATAGCCCTTTCCCAACCCCTTTTTGATAAGCTCAATGATGAAACTGATATGAAAATGCTATGAAGATGGGAAAAATTAGCTCTCAATTGAAGAAAGTAACTTTGCATGAAGGTTGTGGATGATTTGTTGAAGAATGAAGCTTCTATTTATAGACTCTCAAGTTGAAAGAGTGCTCAAAAGAGAGCAATGTGGGATAATGTTTTAGTCAATGAGATGGAGCCACTTGTCACCTTGTGAATGGTTGATGAATGTGCAAGTTTTGGTCAATGTAGCTTGTATATGTCCAAAAATGGTCATGATTAAACTTGTTAATTAATTAAATATGATTTATTTAATTAATTCCTCTAATGTCATCTACATATAAATAAATTTAATTATTTATTTATATCGTTCATCTTTCTAAATTCTTCTACCTTAAATTAAATAAATAATTTTATTTAATTACTAACATTTCTACCCTCCGCTTAATTAAATTAAATAAATTTGTATAATTTATTTATATTTAATTATCATTTTATTCTAAAGTTTAAATATTTTGAATATTTAAATAATGGAATATTCTCCATCCCATTTTCGAATTTTAAAATATTAAATATGTTATTTAATATTTTCCACCTCACTCTAATTTCATTTTTAAACATAATTAAATATGAATTATTTAATTATGTGGGTTTCCATTTCCATCTTCACTCCTAATTAAATAAATTTAATTTATTTAATTCATTATTAACTCACCTTCCCAAAATTCTAACTCATGCTAACTCGCCCTTCTAAATTCGTATCTTATCCTTCAAAATGGAATTTTCCCTTCGAACTCAATAAAGAGAAAGGAAACCTTCCATTCTTCTGTCCACTTTCGAAAATCTCTCGCCGTCCATTCGAAACAAGCTTAATCCGGACCGTCGATCGATTCAGCCAATCAAACTCGTTCGAAAACTCTATAAAAGCACGTGCAAATCCAAGCCTTGGTTAATCACCCACGTTCATATGCCTGCACTTACATATGCATACTCACATTCATGCAATCAGCTTTATGCACTCATATCATTTTCAGCATCACATTCCCATTTTCATGTTAGCATAGATGTTGCATATTATGCATTCTAAATCTCGTTCTTCATGCTGTCATTTTGTTGAGCTCTATCTGCTGATCTGAGAGCCATTTCAAAGCAACAAAACGGTGAAGATAGAGGAGGATAAAATGATTTCGAAAGGCTGTTGTTACGGTTTGCACATTTTGTTTTCTTTCTTTCAGCTTTTCGATTTAATGTTTTATTAACATGTGTTGATTTTAATTAAAATTTGATCCAATTTTCTCACACACATTAAAATGGCGCCCACCGTGGGGCTCCTTGCCCCGTTTTTAATATCTACTTGCAGGTTTTATTGATTTTTTAATGCAGATCTGACAATTTTTGGAAAAAAACTGCAAGTTTTACCAATTTCTTCATAACTTCTACACAGCTACGAATTTTTCTACAATATTTTTACAGCGTCTTTTGCATCATCTCAAGAGGATACACTAAAAAAATCGAGGGTGTATCATTGTTTTTGTAGAAGTTATCATAATTTTATGTTTTTTCATAAAATTGGTCTTCTAGACGCAAATCAGTGAATTTTTCAAAAAAAATTACATTTTCGAAAATCTCTTTAAATTTTAATAGGGGTCTATGTTTTACAGATTTAATTTAGAGGTCAAATACAATGCGAAAAAATCTGATCTTCATTTTCTGTATGGTTTCCATAAATCCGCGTTTCTGAGAGCAAAACAGAGAATTTGTCTAACTTCTTTACATTTCTGGAAAGCTCTTAGAAAATTAACATGGATCTCTTCTTTGAGTTTTCATTTTTCAGATCAATAAAATCATCAAATACTGAAATCTAATTCGGCTATGCCAAAAACATGTCTCTAAAATTGCAATTTTTTTTGATGAGTTTATTTAGTTTTTTTTGGCTGCATTACAATATCATTTTTTTTATCTTGTAGGTGAATCATACGGAGCTAGAAAAGCATTGGGATCAATCAGCACATTTGAAGATTCCTACAGCGCCTTTGAAGATTCCTACAGCGCCTCTGATGTCTGTTATAGCGCACTTTTGAAAAAGGCTGCAAATTGTAATTTGTAATTTAATTTGACTGAATCCGACACAACTGCGGACAGTAATAACTTTAAAAGAATGAAGCAATCCTAGGGTAGTCACATAATTCAAAATCAACCAATCCTAGGATAGTCACTTCACTTTTATTTTGGGACTAAAAAGAACTCCATGTTTTTGTGAAGCAATATCTTCACCTAGCATAGAAAACTTTTTATTTGGGCTTAAAAATGAACTCTTGCTTGCTTTGATTTAAACGGTGATAGGCCTATGCTCTCCCTTAACTGGGTGATCAAAATGCCAAACTCATCTATTCTATTTTATGCATTTTTAAGCTTTGATAAAACCTTTTAGAGAGCCTGCTCTTGTGGGAAAAAGTAATCACCCAAGAGGAACGACTCAAGTGGGTTCAAGCCAAAGTCAGGCTATTCCGCCCCACTATAAAATTTAAAGCGAATTTGGGGAAACCCTCTTTTTCCGAGAGTATGCAAGATAACCATTCCCAAAGCCTTTGTTCTAAAGGTTGGGAGGTCTTCTGAGGGAGTTTATTATTGCTGCACCGAACGGAAATCCTTACTACGAACCTAGTGTAGTGGCCAGCCAAGTCAGTTGCCAAACATTCTGATAATCACAGTGCAAGGGGAGGGAAGAATCTGCCCCCAAGATACTCACCATATAACTGCCAAGGACTGTTTGCTCAGGGGACCTGGTATCCACTTCCGTAACTCTGAGTACGTGCCTGGAAAAGACAAAAACACGGGCGCCCCTTCGGGGGTGACACGGCTGTGTGAGTCGACGCAGTTCTAAGATGTGGGTTGTTGATTACTAGAATGACCTACTTGAGCACTTAAGAGTGAGTCTGTCTGAACTGTCTTTCATGTGCAAAAACCCGTGAAAACATTTGATGAAAAATATTTCTTAATCAAACACTTCATGTTAGTATAGGGCTTTAAGGAACAACTGTTTTCAAAAATGTTTGTTGTGTCTTCCATTACATTAATTCAGATAAAGAGATCATTCAAAAGAAACATGAAGAACAACAACTGAAAGCCACTTAGGAGTTTTTGTCATATCATTGCTTCAAAAACATTTCCAAATACCTTTCTCCATGCTTAGGGATTGGAAGTCAACAAAGTTTCCCAAGAAATCAGTCTCCAAGAGAATCAAAAAACCTAAGAAACCCTTAGGATACAAGAAAACACTGCAAAAGAGGAAATTCTTGTACAAAAGTAGGCAAGTTTTGCTTCATTATCGAGGATTCCTTCACAGATATCAGGATTTTGTTAGAGGATTCACTGATGAATATGTTGTAGATCCCTTAGATTCCCGAGCCTATTATCAAAGAAGAGCTCTATCACAACGGCATAATCATAACCAACCTCTTGAATTTGGCAACATACCCCAACCTTCCATCGAATATCCTTCACACCCAAGTCATATTCTTCAAAGATCTTGAGAAAGTCTCCTTAAAAACAAAGATCCAAATCTTTTAGAGTGCACCCTTCAAAACAGCTTTTTAATTTTTGGGCTCAAGTTTCCCCAACAGGATTCTGAAATCCTTTATCATTTTGGAAGCTACAACCCATAAGTTAGGAGCTTTCTTGATCATATCATAAGATTACCTTATCTTATCAGATCAAGATATCATCACCATTGCACTAGTCAAAAAACTGTGATCTAAGTTTAGAGGAAATTTTCAAAAAAACATATGCCTATCTCCACAAGATCTCAGCACAATAAATTGAAGGATACGAACCAAAAAGAAAGTCATATTCAGAACATTCAAGAAGAAGGAGAAAACAGTAATCCCATTTTCAGCATAAATCAAAATCCAATTTTTAACAACAACATGGACGATAAAGAAGAAAATACTTCCCATCAAGTGGATAGTGATGAAGAACAAGAAGAAGAACGTCTTAGAGAAGCTGAACAAGATCCAAAATTCCATAAAGCCATTGAGAAGATCTTGCAGCGAGATAAGGAAAAATATTTTCGCTATCTAGCCGAACAAGGGGCTAAATTACCTCATGACTTTGACACTGAAAAATTGAAAAACAAACCCGAAGAGACACCTCTTTCAGATCTTAGTGCCTTGACCCAACAACTCAAGGCACTTCAAGGACAAGTTAGAGAATTACAAGGGGGAACAACCACAAAGAAATACACTTTGGAGGACATATGTCCTTATCCTTTTGACAGAAGTTTAAACATGATTCCTTTTCCCAAGCATTGCGAAATACCAAAATTTGATCGCTATAATGGGAAAACGGATCCAATTGATCACGTTAGAGACTTCAGAAACATGACATTGGAGTTTGCTTACGAGGATACTTACTTGATGCGGTTATTTCCTAGAAGTCTGGGAGTACACTCTATGGAATGGTTATCCAAAATCTCACCTCCCGTTAGGACATTTGAAGAGTTGATTAATTTATTCATATTACAATACACCTACAACATACAACATCAGATCACCATGATAGATCTTTGTAAAATGACACAGAAACCGGGTGAACCTTTCGTTACGTTTCTCCAGAGATGGAGAAGAATGTTTGCCAGATACCCACGTCCTGTTCCAGAGAAAGAAAAGATGGTTACTTTCATCAATAGTTTAAACTCGGAAATGAGCTATCACTTGAACTTACATTGTCCTTCTTCTTTTGAGAAAATGATTGAAGATGCCTTAACCATTGAAAGTGCTTTGGTCAAGAAAGGCATAATAAAACATGACAAAGAAAACCCTAGCTCATCCCACCATCATAATCAGGACAAATCCAAATTCTGGACCCGAAACAAAAATATGGTGAATGATGGTGTTGTGGATGCAAATCACGCTTCAACCAAACCATTCGTCCTCACTACCCCAAACACTCGCAACAACAATATCAACTCAATTGCAAATCACGGAAATAATCCTCCTCAGAGGAACAATGCAAGTCAGCATCCCACTTCCCATCAAGGGACTTCAAACAATAACCAGGGTTACCGAGGAAATAATAACAATCACAATTCTTTAGGGAACACTTCAAATTCAAATCCGCAAAGATTTTCGTTCTTCTCCAGTAGAAGAACTTTTACTCCATTGGGTCAATCCCTAGAATCCGCATTCAAAGAGTTGATGGCCAAAAATGTCATTACTTTACCGCCTCAACGAAATTTTGAACCCAGTGTAAAGCCTCCATCATGGAATGAAGCATACTATTGTGATTACCATCGATGTAAAGGTCACCGCACCAACAACTGCCAAGCCTTGAAAAATGCCATTCAAGACTTAATTGATAATGACATCATCACAGTAGAAGGAAATCAACAAACCAATGCAGACCACCAAGCATTTCGCAATCCTTTACCTAATTATCAAAAAGGTGAGTCTTCCGACAAAGAAGTAAATCACATCAATGATGACCATATAATCAACCATCTCTATGCGGACGATGAGCGGGTGAATGTCATAAAAGTCAAACAGAAGGAGGAATATCGAGAAGTCAACGCAACAACAAGAGCACAAGCCAAAGTTGTCTTAAAAGGCACCTCCTCGAGATCCACTGAACCTCCACCTCAACATCAATATGATTTGGTCAATCAACTTCGAAAAACCCCCGCTCAAATTTCTATTTTCGAACTATTAAAGATTTCTCCAGCCCATAAAGAAATTCTTGAAAAGGCCCTCATTGAAACCAATGTATCTACTGATTTGGATGTGAATCAATTTCAAGCCATGGTAGGACATTTATCCTCACCCACTTGTCTTTCATTTTCCGATAAAGATGACGTTTCCATAACCCATCCTCACAACTCATCTTTGTACTTAGAGGTCATGGTCCATAAATTTCGCATCAGACGGGTTCTAATAGATGGAGGTGCTGGTTTGAACATCTGTACCTTGAAGGTGGTCAAAGCCTTAGGATTTTCTGAGGACTCCATTGATTTCAGAAGAAAGATTACCATAAAAGCTTATGATGATGAAGAAAGAGCATCCAAAGGTCTAATCATGCTGCCAATCAGAGTGGGCCCTGTTATAAAGAATACTTTTTGTCAAGTACTGGATCGCGATCTGGCATATAACATTTTGTTGGGTCGTCCTTGGATCCATGAAATGCAAGCCGTCCCATCAACTTACCATCAATGTCTCAAGTTTCCTTATGATGGACAAGAAATCACGATACCTGCTGATAATTCCAACACTCAAACTTGCGCCAACATAAAGGCTAGTCAAGATACTTTGGTCCCTAATAATCGGGAAGCTCATGTTAGTACTTCTCTAAAGATTAACACACAAATCAGTCAATTGACCAATAGCTTTGACAAAAAGATGAAATTCAAGGATCATGGAGTTGGAGAATACTCTCTTTGTCTTGTCAATTTACCTACATCACCACGATCACATGGACAGCCATCTATTAGAGAACATCAAATTTCAGCAGCATCAACATCAAAGCAAACGCCAATAGAGCCAATTACAAAATTTAATGGGCAATTCATCAAAGAAAAATTTCCCATGGAAAACCCGGAGGATACTGAAATTTTAAATTGGCTCTATAAAGATGAAGATGAAGTAGTTTCTAATGTCAAATTACCCACAGATAAATATGGAAAAGGATATTTAATCATGCAGAAGATGGGTTATGATGAGGGACCTATTGGAAAAAGGAAGGAAGGAGTAATTGAACCCATTCACCTCCGCGGACTTGCTGCAAAAGAGAAAACTGGATTGGGTTATGAAAATCACTCCAAAGAAAAACAACTGCATAGCACCGTCTTTGCATTGCAAGAAAGCTCAGATTCACAAGAGACATGTTTGGCAACAATTCAGAATTTCCTAGACAACAATTCTGATACGGACTCTGCTGAATATGAATGGGACACCATTTACAATGATGAGTTCTGGAGAGACAAAGAGGTTGATGTAATACACCAGTATGCCCCAACTCTAATTGAAGGACAAGGTTCAGGGTCCCAACCGCGAGAATCCGAACCACAGGTCGACTATGATTCTAGTGATACTGAATCAGATCCAAACGAACAAGATCATCATGAGGACAGTATCATCATTGATCCACCTTATACCTCGGATCCTACAGACCACTCTATCATGACCATAACCATATCCGATCTCACACAACCTAACGACCCTCTACCTTTACTCCATCCTGACCTTATTGATTGGGATTTTACGGAATCTATTAACATACCTATGTTTCCAAGTGATGAAGCTATCGTAAACTTCCTTTCCGCAGAGGATGCGAATGATTGTTCCACCAGTGATTTTTGACATAGAGTTTTTGATCAGGAGAGTGTCAAGTCTCCTAGCTGCAAAAGTAAAAACAAAAAAGAAAGATCTAATGGTGAAAACCAGAATCTGGCAGTATTAGATCAAATAAAAGATAAAATAAAGAGCGTATCTGATGGTGAAAACCTCTTAGAGGCACCAAACGATGGGAATTTTGACACTCTCCCGGAGCACTACCATGAGCGATCGCCTATTCTGATTGAGTCTACAAATGCTGTCGATCTCGAGACTTCTGACAAACCAAGAATTTTGCAGTTAGCCGCATCTATGACAGAGAAAGAAATACCAAAGTTTATGGAATTCCTGAAAGCAAACCAAGTCAATTTCGCATGGTCTTATGCTGACATGCCTGGTCTGGATCCTGATCTTATCATGCATCATTTGTCTATCAAACCAGGGGTCAAGCCGGTAAAGCAAAAACTCAGAAAAATGCACCCTCATGTTGCATTATTAGTTAAAGAGGAACTGAGAAAACTTCTTGATGTGGGCTTCATCAGACCAATCAACTATGCAGAATGGATCTCCAATATTGTACCTATATCCAAACCAGATAAAACTGTTAGAATATGCACAGATTTCAGAGATCTTAATAAAGCATGTCCTAAGGATGATTTCCCATTACCGAACATTGACACCATAGTTGATCTGACAGCTGGCCATGCCATGTATTCATTAATGGATGGTTTTTCTGATATAACCAAATCAAGATTGCACCTGAAGATCAAGAGAAAACAGCTTTCACGTGTCCATGGGGAACTTATTGTTGGAACGTCATGCCTTTCGGTCTAAAGAATGCTGGGGCTACCTACCAAAGAGCCATGACTACAATTTTTCATGACATGATGCATGTCTTCATGGAAGATTATGTGGATGATATACTGGCAAAATCATACACCAGAGAAGGACATCTTGAAGTATTGTCCAAAATATTTGCAAGATTAGAAAAATTCAAAGTTCGTCTTAACCCGAAGAAATGTGTTTTTGGGGTCAAGTCTGGAAAACTCTTGGGGTACATTGTTTCAGAAAAAGGAATTGAAGTAGATCCAGCAAAAGTTCAAGCAATCATGGAAATGCCCCCACCAAAGAACATCAGTCAGCTAAGATCACTACAAGGACGACTTCAATCTATACGGAGGTTCATCGCACAATTGGCTGACAAGAGTTTACCATTCACACATCTACTGCATAAAAATGTTCCTTTTAAGTGGGATGACAAATGTGAATGGGCTTTTCAGAAAATCAAAGAATATCTAATGACTCCACCGGTTCTCATATCACCAGATCCAGACAGACCACTCATCTTGTACATTGCCGCAATGGAGACATCTCTGGGGGCACTGCTAGCACAAGAAGACTCTACGGGGAAGGAACGTGCAATCTACTACATCAGTAGAATAGTAACAAGTCATGAGCTCAACTACACTTCTATTGAGAAGGCTTGTCTGGCAGTAGTCTTTGCTTCACAAAAGTTTCGGCATTACATGCTGACCCATACAGTTAATTTGGTTTCGAAGATTGATCCACTCAAGTATTTGTTGAGCAAGGCCTCATTGACAGGAAGGTTAGCAAAATGGGTAATGATTCTAAGTGAGTTTGACATACACTATGTTGACCGCAAGGCCATCAAAGGACAAATTATAGCTGATCAATTAGCAGAGGCACCACTACAAGTAGATCATCCCTTGCACATTGAATTTCCAGATGCAAATGTCTTCACTGCAGAATCTAAACAAACGTGGGCCTTATATTTTGATGGCTCTTTCACTCAACATGGTTCGGGAGCAGGCATACTTTTTGTCACCCCTCAAGGACATACCATTCCTCGTTCATATCGGCTAATGTTCCCATGCACCAACAACATAGCTGAATATGAGGCATTAATCACTGGACTCAAGATAGCACTGGAATGGAGAATAACAGAGTTACAGGTATATGGTGACTCACAATTGGTCATTTGTCAGATCAATAATGACTACCAAACCAAAGATGAAAAATTGCTACCTTATAAAAAGATGGTGGATGACTTCAAGAAATACTTTGTGGACATCAAATTTACACAAATTCCAAGGCTTGATAATAAAGTAGCTGATGCTATGGCTATGATCGCATCATTGTTACAACTCCCAAAAACTCAACATCGTTATGAATTTCTGGTGGAACAATCATTTACACCTGCTTATGATACACCCGAAAGCCAAATCATTTGTCATTTGGTAAGATCTGATTCGCCTTGGTATGGAAAAATTTATACTTATCTCAAAGACGACATCTTACCACCGATCTATCCACGGTAACCAAAACACAACTTTATCCAGCCAATCCGGCTCGCTATACCCATAAGCTGACACCCTTTATCCAGAGTGGTCTTGATGGTGACTTTCCGAATGTCTTGAGCGTGAGGAATCGACAAAAACTTTACAAAGTTCATGGTGGCATCGCGGTACTCATTAGAGTGGGTACGACCGCCTCTAAGCCTGATTAAATTGGGTTACTTCTTGGCCTGCAATGGAGAGAATCATTCACTTTTGTGAAAAGCATGTTCCAAATGTTAGATCAGAATCTCATTCCTAATGCCCTTTGCGAAACTCCAGCTATTTACACCAGCACGGCCATTTTTCTCAATGGGGTTTTGAATCTGAGTGGAAGATTCACCCACCCTAACTTCATCAAGCGGGCATAAATTCCATCATCCACTAGGCAACAAAGTGTTCACCAAGTGGACGGTCCCTCTTACTAAAGGATTCTGGGCAAACAAATATCCTCCTTCATACTCAACTATATCATTTGTCGGTATGGCATTCCTAACTCCATTATTACAGATAATGGACGACCATTCAAAAATCAGGATGTTGAGGAACTTTGTGAAAGATTCCACATACAGTACAAATATTCAACACCATATTATCCACAAGGGAATGGCCAAGCAGAAGCCTCAAATAAAACCATATTGAAAATCTTGAAAAAGACTGTGAATACATCAGGAAAGGATTGGCACGTTCAACTCAATCCTGCTCTATGGGCCTACAGAACTAGTATCCGCACGCCAACAGGAGCAACAACATTCGCTCTTGTTTATGGAGCAGAAGCAATATTGCCCTTAGAAGTTGAGATTCCCTCACTCAGAGTATCATTGAAAGGTTTAACGACAGATGATGAATACAGAGTTTCTCGACTCCAAGAACTGGAACTTCTAGATGAGAAGAGACAAAGGGCTACTGATCATTTGAAAGCTTATCAACAGATGATGTCTACCGTGGCTAGCCATAAGTAAAACCCGCGTACCTTCCAGTGCATGGTGATCTCTGTTCGAAGAGAATGCGAAATCAACAAAGGCAATGAGAAAAAGGAAAATTCGAGCCAATTAGCTGGGTCTATGTAGTTATACGCGGTTTATAGTTCGGGGAGCTACAAGCTATCGAGGGACTGTTTAGCCGAGCCAATCAACAACATGCATGCGAAGAAGTATTATGTCACAAAGATGGTCATCATGTCGAGAAAAAGTCTTGAAAAAATATCAAAAAATCAGAAAAGTCACGAAGAAATATCAAAAAAATCAAAATCATATGAAAAAAAAAATCAGAGCGCAGAGATCTGAAATCGAAGAATCCTGAAATATCAAAATCAAAGTCGACGAAATCTCATCGAGGCAAAGTCCTAAAATAAAAAAATCAGTAGTCGAGAAATGGCGTCTGAAGAAATCGAAGTCGAAATCGAAGATCACGAAAAATAAATCAAAAGTCACGAGAATCAAAGTCTGATATCAAAAAATCAGAATCGAAATATCAGAATCATAAAAAATCAGAAAATGTCATAGGGTGAAAACCTGGCAAATAGGCAGTCTATTGACAAGAAAAATGCAATAAAAACAAATAGTGAAAATCTGGCAAACAGACGCTATTTGGAAGCTCTCCATCTATTAGTTCATGTTCTGCATTTAAATTTTCATCCTTCTTTTTCATGCATCTTTTCCATCATCTTAGGGTCACACCAACACCATCCTATCATCATTTGCCTCGAGCGATAATGTCTTATCATGGCTTGATTATTATTCACTTCAACAAGTTGTGTCGATACCTAGGGAAAACGTGGGGCATATTGGGGGCAATCAACTTTCAAATGGTAAGACAATGACATCGAAGCCAATCACGCAAAACAAAACAACCAACTCAAACCAAAACAACCAACCATTGATCCATATCATAGTAGCTTTCAGTTGCGTACCTTATCATGACTCATATCTAGATGATTTCTAAATCTGAATTAATGTTTGGAATCACAGTAGTCCATTTTTTAATAATGGTTGTTTAATTTTCGATATCATTTCTCTGGAGCACACTCGATGATGTACTAAACTAGAGTGGCGAGGAAAGAGGATGATTTTTTCTTTTTCTGCTATCTGGAGGTTAATCATTTATTGGTTGCAAATATGTCATGAGACGGGATGATTTATCATTGATGACAGTTCCAAATTTGCATCAAATAGTGGTTAGTCTTTGTCTGTTTACGCAAGAAATGCTTAGGTCATCTCGGTTCAATTATACCTAGATGCTTGTGTTCACTTGCTATATCAAAAATCATGAAAGTTGTACTCAGGTCATCATTGGTGCTAATTTCCCCTCTGATGCTTGTACATACTTCCAACATTTTAAAAGCGCTCTATGATGATTCCAGAAAATATACCAACAAGCTCAACAAAATGGTCAGTTTCATTTAGTTGCATTTCATTTTAGATCATTTATACATACCTGCATAGTGGATTTGCACCCGAGTTTTGAAAGGATAATAATCACATCAATGGATGTCATGTCTCTTTGGACTGCTTGTGGAGGACATTTGAACATTTGTTTCATCATCACCTTTCACCTGCATTATCATTCATTTGCATATCATTTAGATTCTCTATCATCTTCATCTCATCAACACTTTATCATTTTCATATTCATTTCATGTTCCTTTTATACATTTGCATCATTTCATATCTTATCATATCATTTTTTTTTCATTATCATTTCATTTATCATTCATTTCATCTATCATTTTCAATATCATACAGTTCGTTTCATATCACTTATCATTTTCATACATGTCATTATCATTGCATTTCATTTTATCATTTCACTATCATTTTCCATATCAATTCATTTTGCAAATTCATAATGCATATCATAAACACAACATTCATTTGTCATCCTTTATCTACATTGAAAAATCCAAAAACAAACATTCCATATATACATTTCCATATATGCATAAGTCATTCACCTGCATGACATCATCAGTACGCATCATCATAATATAAAACATCATCTTGCATATCATGTTAGTCATCAAAATCATTAAAATGCATATCAAAATCCTTAACATTAGAAATAAATGCACATCATATCATCAAAAAAAAAATCATCACTGCCTCTTGCACCTCCTACCCCAAGATCTCTACATGGTCCCGACACACCTTGACTCTGAAATGATCAATCAAAATCTCTCTATTTATCAATGCCTCACATCATGCAATCGCGAACCATATCAAAGTGACCCATATCAAGTGAACTATATCAGTGACCGATATCAGTGACTCATACCAGTGCATCATATCACAGACCCATATCACCCAATCAATCCTATCAGGCAAACCAATACACAAATCTATCTAGCTCGATATCATATCAATCTGATCTACCATCAATCACTATTTGTTTTCTATCACAGAAAGCAAATTTATCAAAAAGGAAATCATTCATCTACTATTTGTTTTCTATCGCAGAAAGCAAATCTATCAAACACTTTATCAGTCATTTACTCTTTGTTTTTCTCTTTTCGGGAAGCAAAGTTATCAGTTCATCATCATCATTTTACCATTTCCATCAAAAGGGGTATCATATCAACAAGGGCATCTTTTTCATCATTTATCGGGAGCTAAATCACTGTCTCTTCTACAGAATATCATTATCCAATCTTCTTTATCACATTTTCAGACTTCATATCATCCGTGATTTACCTGCCGAGGGGGCATCATCAGCAGCAACATTGAAAGCATATCAGGGGCAAAATCTTATTTTCTTTGAAGCAATGTGTTTTACACATCACTTCAAAGAGGGGAAAAATGTATATGTCTAAAAATGGTCATGATTAAGCTTGTTAATTAATTAAATATGATTTATTTAATTAATTCCTCTAATGTCATCTACATATAAATAAATTTAATTATTTATTTATATCGTTTATTTTTCTATTTCTTCTACCTTAAATTAAATAAATAATTTTATTTAATTACTAACATTTCTACCCTCCGCTTAATTAAATTAAATAAATTTGTATAATTTATTTATATTTAATTATCATTTTATTCTAAAGTTTAAATATTTTGAATATTTAAATAATGGAATATTCTCCATCCCATTTTCGAATTTCAAAATATTAAATATGTTATTTAATATTTTCCACCTCACTCTAATTTTATTTTTAAACATAATTAAATATGAATTATTTAATTATGTGGGTTTTCATTTCCATCTTCACTCCTAATTAAATAAATTTAATTTATTTAATTCATTATTAACTCACCTTCCCAAAATTCTAACTCATGCTAACTCGCCCTTCTAAATTCGTATCTTATCCTTCAAAATGGAATTTTCCCTTCGAACTCAATAAAGAGAAAGGAAACCTTCCATTCTTCTGTCCACTTTCGAAAATCTCTCGCCGTCCATTCGAAACAAGCTTAATCCAGACCGTCGATCGATTTATCCAATCAAACTCGTTTGAAAACTCTATAAAAGCACGTGCAAATCCAAGCCTTGTTTAATCACCCACGTTCATATGCCTGCACTTACATATGCATACTCACATTCATGCAATCAGCTTTATGCACTCATATCATTTTCAGCATCACATTCCCATTTTCATGTTAGCATAGATGTTGCATATTATGCATTCTAAATCTCGTTCTTCATGCTGTCATTTTGTTGAGCTCTATTTGCTGATCTGAGAGCCATTTCAAAGCAACAAAACGGTGAAGATAGAGGAGGATAAAACGATTTCGAAAGGCTGTTGTTACGGTTTGCACATTTTGTTTTCTTTCTTTCAGCTTTTCGATTTAATGTTTTATTAACATGTGTTGATTTTAATTACAATTTGATCCAATTTTCTCACACACATTAATAAATGAGATTGGTTGGCCTTTTTCAAATTCAAATTTGGCTTGTTGGAGGGAGAAAGAGTGACTTTAATGCCAAGTGGGGGACATGTAAGAGGGAAGTTATTGCCATGTTGGAAGGGACAAGTCAACTTGCTTTCAAATTCAAACTTGAGGAATATTCTCAAAAGATGCTTTGTTGAGGGAAAATGATGATTTTAATAAATGAATTAAAATACTTTATTGGTGCAAGTGGAAAAAGCTAGAGGATGTGATGGGTGGTTAGATTAGATTAATCATAGTTTGATTAACTTAGATGATGATTAGATGCTTTTGACCCATTTGACTTAAATAATTTGATTTATTTAAATCAAAAAGGGATGGAATATGCATTTGGAATTTAATTAAATAAAGTTTTGTTTATTTAATTAAAAGGGGGATGCAAGATAAAGGTTAATCAATTTGAAGGAGATGAACCTAGGAGATAATTTATTTAATCCAAAGATGGAATGTCAGGATTTGATTAAAAAATGATCTATTTAATCAAATGAGATAATGATAGGTTTAAATTAAATAAAGTTAATTTATTCAATTTAAATGGACAATCCTTAGAGATTGAATTAAATGGACATGATTTACCTAGTGAATGGATTAATGAGTGGATGAATGTGAATGATGTTAATTTCATATGTCTACATTTTGCCCCTCTTTGAAGCAATGTACTTACTGCATTGGTTCAAAGAATAAACTTGTTGCGATCAAAATTCAGTTTTTTTTTAATTTTTTCGAATGCTCCAGTGGAAAAAAGTACACTAGTACATTGCCCCCTCGAGAGATTGAGCGAAAAGATTCGATTTGAGGTTCGATATCACGATAAAGAGGTTCAAAGTAGATGGTTATGATGATGATGCAAATGAGACGGTTTTAAGATGTTTAGAATAACCAATCTATATTATCCTAAACAACTTAAATGACGATATGATGTGATGATGGATGATGCGATAATGCCTATATGATTATGCAATGAATGTTTTATGCAAATGTATGATTTATGAAATGTTTAGACTAACAAATCTATATTATGATAATGAAAATGCATGTGATATGATGTGCAAAATGTTAATGGTTTGTGGATGCAAGATGGATGCACTGGTGATGATGATTAACTATTCATGATGTGATGTTAGTGCGAAAAAGAAGAAATTAGGTGATGACAAGAAGATCCAACAAGCCAAATTTATGAGAAATGATGATGAGAAATGGATGATTTGCTTATCAAGAATTTGGATTTTAAAAGGGTCACTTACCTTATGTTTGATAACACGCATAAGCACGATGCATCAAGGTATAAAGGACTAGGATGGCGTTGTACTTAGTGTGATGGACTCTGACTCAAAAAATAGATAGGAGTATTCTTGTTCACACTTGACATACAGAAACCTTGCTAGGATGCACTTTAGAAGTTTCAAACACCTCGGACCAAAACACAAAAAGGTATAACCTATCAATGCAGTAGTCAACAAGTTGCCCAAAACACCCTCCATACATATCCAACAAAGCAAGTATTCGCCAAGTCATTTTACAAGAATGTCCAACAAGCACAATAGACAAAGATAATGATCATTGCCCCATTCCTATCTCTCTAAATCCATTTGTTTGGACATCATCGAGAGGTTATTGGAATGAGCACAAAGAGATAAGTCAAAAAGACCAAGATAAAGTAAACAAACAAGCTGATGTTCTTCAATCCTACTAACCAAAAGGAAATATGTTTTTAAGGATAAGAACTGAAACTATTGCCAAAAGATAATGCCCATTGTAGGAAGGATGCATCCTAGGACATGTTAGTGGATGGCGACACTTCATTTTGTTTATCCAAAGTGCTCTTTCTGATAAATAATGCCCATTTTAGGAAGGATACATCCTAGGACATGATGTTATTAGATGATTGAAATGGGATTGATTGAATGATAGGTTATTGACACAAAGAGTTGATCAACTTGTTTACTAACTGACTTAAACCTGAGACTTGACATATTGAGTTTTCACTTTTTGCCTGCTAGACTTGTTTCTGATTGTTTCACCAAAGGTTGAGGATGACGATCATTTATTGTGGGTGAAAGCTAGATGAGACAGATGGATTTTTTCAAATATTTGGATTTTTGGAGTTTTGCAATGTTTTGATAGTTGTTTTTGGTATTTTTTGAGTTTCTTGCAAATGTTTTGATTTTTGATTTTCTCCAATGTTTTGGGTTTTGATTTTGACCAAGAGACTAACCTAAAGACTCATCCTAGGGCATCGGGGTTGATCAACGATTAGCCTTGCTTCACGCTATACACGCAGAGACCATGTAGTTCAATTGATGACTTGACCAATTTATAGATGAAGACATACATGATGAGATGTCAGTTTATTATGACGGACTCCTAAAGGAGTGACCTAAGTGTCTCGGGGGATGATCAAAGATCATCCTTTCCTACGTTCAAAGCTCAGAGACACGTAGTTCGACAAGATGACTTTATTTTTGACTTTTTGACTGACTTTTCACCTATTTTTAGATTTTTTGATATGTTTTGAATGTTTTTGGATTTTGTGCTTTTTCTGATGTTTTTGGATTTTCTGATGTTTTGATGTTTTTGGATTTTCTGATTTTAGGACTTCAAGAATATACACGAATCCAATGAGAATATTCCCCCAATATGATGCAATAGACTACTCCAATAGAGGAAAGACAAACTGACCTTGAGGATGGGCTGAGTAGTACTAGGAGGGATCATGATATGAACATAGGACCAAGCTATGGTGCGGATGCAGGTGGATGAGTGATGGATGGAGATTCACATGCGATGGAAGATGGATGATGCAGAACAAGCTATGAAAATCCTAGTGGATGGAAAGTGCTTATTTATACAAGCAACCTGTTTGCCAAGTCTTCACCAAGGTACCTATCTAAAGTGCCACCGAAGTGGTTTTCACTAGAGGATGATTTTTCTCTTTACTGTTTTTAATCCTTTTCTGATTTTTTTTGGATTTTTTGTTTTTTTGATTTTTTTGTTGTCACCTGTTTCTAAGTTTTCACCAAGGTAACCGTTTCTTCAGGACATTTTCTGATTTTTTGATTTTTTGGTTCTATACCTTGAAAGATTAGGCATAAAAATTTTTGAGATGAGAGTTGTTCATGGGGTCTTGCAGAGGTTCCCCTTTGGGTGTTGATAATTGATATGCCCCTGACTTATAACTTGTGATAACGAATGGTCCCAACTAATTGGGTTCAAATTTTCCTTTGCTACTTGGGTTTGGGACATTCTTCTGATTCTCCTTAGTACCGCCGACTTGGAAAGTTCTCGAAGCCTAATTTTCTTTTGTGATATCCTTAAGTCTATTCGAGTAGACTTGCAAATGATTTAGCATCTATATCGCCACTACTCCAATAGATCTAGCCTATTCACCTTTGATACTCTCTATACTCTTTCATCCATGATGAGGTTTTACGTTGATATTCTTTAAATGTAGGGATGTGGTTTTCCGACCACTGGGGAGTACCGCTCTCGACCAGAGACCGTGGAGAAGGGGTGGTCCCAAAGTGGGTGGATGTCGGGTTCAATAGGCTCAGAGGGTGGTGGAGGAGCTGCAGATGCCAATCACGCACTCCACGCCATTGGATCGCTTTATTTAGGATTTTCAAAATAGTTTTATTTGTGGCTTCGGCCATTGTCGGGGATAGTGATGGAGAAGCCGGCGTTGATTTGAATTCTTTCTGGCCACAAGTCACGTAAACTGCATTCTACTGCGTCCCATTATCTGAGATAATGGCTTATGGGACACCGTAGTGACAAATGAGATAGTTCAAGATGAACTTTGATATCTACTTCCCAGTTATATATGTCATGGGTATGGCTTCCACTCACTTAGTAAAGTACTCAATGGCGGTTATTATGAACTTATGGCCATTAGATGAAATGGGAGTGATTTTTCCAATGAGATCGAGTCCCCACTGTGAAAAGGGCCATGGTGTGATGATGGGATGAAGCTCTTGAGCTGGAGCATGGATGAGGTCCCCATGCTGCTGAAATTGTAGACACCTTCTGACATAGTCATGTGCTTCTCTTTCCATTGTAGGCCAATAATACCCCATCCTCAACAATTTCTTGGCTAGGGTCATTCCACTCGAGTGTGAACCACAAATGTCATTATGTACTTCAGTTAAAGTGATCAATGCCTCCTTAGCATTTAAACAACGTAATAAGGTTCTTTTTATGCTCCTACGGTACAGGGTATCACCTAGGATGATGAATCAGGATGCCTTTTTGACAAAGGTTCGTTGGAGGGTAAGTTAGCAGGTATGACACCTATTCGTAATTAGGTATAAACATCATGGTAACAAGGATCATCAGGACCAACGATTTCACACACAAATTCTAATTTTGGTACCTCGAATGCGGGCACGAGAAGCTGCTCTACCAAGAATTCATATTTTGGAAAATTGTGAGGGATGTCTAGTAAGGATCCAATCATTGCCATGGCATCTGTTGCTCTGTTCTTGGCTTTGGGTATTTGCTCAAATGTGATCTCGATAAAGGATTCACTGAGAGTCTCCACCAGTTTCTTGTATGGAGTGAGCTTATCATCCTTAGTCTGGTATTCATCGTTCACTTGGTTTATTATCAATTGAGAGTCTCTGTATACTCTAAGGGCCATGATGTGCCACTGGACTACTATTATGAGACCTATGGTTAAAGCCTTGTATTCTACAATGTTGTTGGTGTAGGGGAATGCCAATTTATAGGACCTTGGCATGTAGTCCCCTTGTGGGGTGATAAAGAAGACACCGGATCCTGATCCATGTTGCGTGTATGAGCCATCAAAGTAAAGTTTCCAGTGGTCAGCTATGTCGAGATTGAAGATGGATTCATCTGGAAATTCTAAGATGAGAGGATTCTCTGAATAGATTGGTGCTTCTACAAGCTAATCTGAGATGACTTGGCCTTTAATTGCTTTCTGCTCCACATATTCAATGTCATACTCTAATAGTATCATGACCCATTTAGCCATTCTTCCAGTGAGCATTGCTTTTGACAGTAAGTACTTGAGAGGGTCGATTTTGGCAATGAGTTTTACTTTTTCTTTTACATGTAATGTCTGAATTTCTATGAAGCAAACACTACTGCTAGACATGCTTTCTCAATGAATGAGTAGTTTAGCTCATGACCAACCATTGTTCTGCTAATATAATAGATGGCCCTTTCTGTCCCATTTTTGTCGTGCTGAGCTAGAAGAGCTCCAAGGGCTGTTGTTGTTGCTAACACATAGAGAATTAATGGCTTTCTATGGATTGGTGGCATTAGGACTGGTGGTGTAAGTAGATATTCTTTGATCTTATTGAAGGATTCTTCATACTTGTTATCCCACTTGTACGCTACTCCCTTGTGAAGTAGGTGAGAATATAGATTTTGTTTATCTGCTAGTTGTGCTATGAATCTTTGGATGGACTGAAGCCTACCTTGGAGACCTCTTAGTTGTTTCAATGTTTTGGGTGCCTCCAACTCAAGGATTTCTTTTACTTTTGTTGGATCTACCTCAATACCTCTCATTGACACTATGTATCCTAGCAACTTTCCTAATTGTACATCAAAGATGCACTTATTTGGATTTAAGTGGACCCTGTATTCCTCCAGCCTGTTGAAAATGGTGCTCAAAGTTGCTATGTGATCCTTCCTCTTTTTGGATTTGGCTAGTATGTCATCGACATTTTTATGGATCATGTCATGGAAGATTAAGGTCATGGCTCTTTGGTATGTTTCTCCTGCATTCTTCAAGCCAAATGGCATCATATTCCAGCAGTAAGTCCCCCATGGACAAGTGAAGGTTGTTTTGTGTTGGTCTTCTTTAGTAATCATTATCTGGTTGTATCTTGAGAAACTGTCTATCAAGGAAAGCATTTCGTGTCCTGCCATCATGTCTACGATCATGTCAATGTTGGGCAATAGGAAATCATCCTTTGGACATGCTTTGTTTAAATGCCTAAAATCCATGCAGATTCTGATGCCCCCATCAGGTTTTGAGATAGGCACTAGGTTTGACACCCATTCTGGATAATTTATCAGTCGAATGAATCCTGCATCTAATAGCTTCTTTAGTTCCATTTTGACTAGCAGGGCGATCTGAGGGTGCATTTTCCTGAGCTTTTGTCTAACGGGCTTTGCTTCAAAGTATACCGCTAGGTGGTGAACCATGATTTTTGGATCGAGCCCTAGCATGTCTGCATAGCTCCATGCAAAGTTAACTTATATCTCTCTCAAGAAGGCTGCTAAGAGCTCTTGTTCTTCTGATAGTAATGACTCTGCATAGAATGTGATGTGCAGGGCCTACTCTATTCCTAGATTAACTGGATTGTACTTTTCTACTAGAACTACTAATTTTTCTTGATGAAGAGCTCTGAAAGGAAGATTGAATCCCCCATCCTCAAGCACCTTAGAGAGGTTTTCACCATTGGATGCGTCCTTTCTTTTTACTTTTTTATGTCGGAGAGTGCCATAGTGTGGTTTTCACTCAAAGACTTAGATATTATTCTCAATTTTTCACTTTTGCAACTGAGGGATTCAATCATTTCCCTATAATAGGCTTGTGTATCTAGCTCAATGATGAATCCTGCTTTGTGATCCCCACATGGAATGTTATCCCGTAATCCCATGAATTCTGAGAGCACCTCATCATTTTCAAATGTATCAAGAACTGGTGGTCCTTGTTGGTCATAATCGATGAGTTGGGGGTAAACTAGGCAGATTTCATGATTTTGATGGTCTGACTCAAAGGATAAGGTGCTAATCATGAGAAGGGTGGTATCCTTGAAGAGCCTAGGTAGGTTAGTTATGGGATCCTCATCATCACTACTACTACAGACATCAGTTATGTCAAATGTGAAGTTGTCTAAGACATGACCTGTAGATATGAGTAAGCGAAGTTTAGCTGCGGATAGCTGAGAAGGATTATTGACCTTTCTAATTGGAGGACTTTGGCCACGTATGGTTATACTCAGAGGGGTACATCCAAGGCCAAGATTTCTCATTCGGGTCTCCAGAATGATAGGTATTATAAGCCCATTGTCATTTTTCCCTAGTCTCTGGTTTCTATCATAACCCATTGCAAGCATCATTTGCAAACCTTTGCTTTTGTTATCCATTGGTAGATTGGTTGTTGGTCTATCATCTTGGTATAGGAGATGAGATGGGTCCTCCTCTATGACTTCTTGTCCAAGATCTCCCCAACTTCTGAAGTTAGGATAGTCTTTAGGGGATGTTTGAGATGTAGAGGCTTCATTTGATTGTGGATGTCCTCATGATATGGGAGATTGTGGTAACTCTCCTACCACAAAAGCATATTTGGGAATCGTGTAGTTTCTACAACCATTATCCTGGATGATGAGTTTGATATCAGAGATGGTAGGAATGGCAGGAGTGGCAGGTGTCTTTGTTGTAGAAGTGGATGTGAGAGTAGTTGGATCAATGTACGGTGTTGATGGGCCTTCATCATTTTTAGGCACTCGAGGGATTTTGTAGTATTTCACCTCAAGGTTCTTGTAGTAGGAGAATGGTTCAGGATCTCCATGGATGGTGACCTCTTGTCCTTCATATGTGAATTTGACACATTGATGGAAAGTTGATGCTATCGCTTTCATTGCATGAATCCATGGACATGCTAGGAGAATGTTATAAGGTAAGTCGAGGTCCAGGACCTGATAGGTGGTTTCCATGATAGTTGGCCCTACTTGAATAGGGATTCTGATTGTGCCTTGGGAAAATATTTCTTGATCATCATATGCTCTGATTGTGATAATTTTTCCTTTGTCTATGGAATCCTCTGACATTTTTAATTACTTAATGAGCTTGAGGGAAAAAATATTCAAGCCTGCACCTCCATCCACCAAGACTCACTTGACTTTACTTTTCCGCACTAGGACCTCTAAATGGAGTGCACGGTTATGAGATGGTTGGACGAGAAATTCCTGGTTAGAGAACGTAAGAAAGTTTGGAGTGATGATGTTGTCGACCATAGCTTGGAATTGTTTCACATCAAGATCTACGGGGATAGTGGATGAAGCCAATGCTTCCTCTAGGATTTTCTTGTGGGTAGATGATATTTTTAAGAATTCCATGATGGAGATTTATGCTGTCATTATTTTTAACTGATCAAGGACATTGTAACCATTGGGAATGGATCTTGAATTGGACATGAAAGTTCTGTTTGGTTGGGATGATCCTGCGATAGTAACTTTTCCGCCTCTTGTGGTGACTCCACAATTGGATCGAGCTCCTTTGATAGTGATTACCGTGCAGTATTCATCTAGGGAGGCGACGATAGTTTCATACACATGATTCACATTTGTGAGGGTGCCTTTCCCCTTATCAGTGTTATTGTTCTCTTTATTGTTATGGTTAGGCATCAAATTCATGTATATCTTAAGGTTTTGGTTTCCTATTGGCTATTCCACATTTATGATCCTTTGATCAATGAGGTCTTGAACTATGTTTTTTAACCTCATGCAATTGTTTGTGGTGTGCCCTTTGATTTTGTGGAATTCGCAGAGCTGATTTTCGTTATACCAAGGAGGTTTAACATCTGGTTCTTGGTAGTTTTTGTAAGTGGGAATCTTGATGAGGTTTTCATTTATCAGTTTCTTCATGATGACTTTGAGCGGTTCCCTAAGAGTGGTGTACTTTCGCTTGACGAAATTCTTGTTTCGCTACGGCGATCCCCTTTGATCATTGATGTTATTGATCGTTTGATTGTTTGTTTGATGTGTTGTGTTTGCATGATGGTTGTTTTGATGATGGTTTTGGTTTTGTTGTTGTGCAGGTGTGTTTTGCCATTATGTGGATCCCTAAATCCAAACTTGCACAAATCAAAGCAAATAAATCACATTGCTAGGCCAAAAATGCAAGGTTCTAAGAATCCCCCACAAAATTGATTTGCATTGTTAAAGAACAAGGAAAAAGATGAAATAAATGAGAAAATGCAAATAAAGATAACTATTCCTATTCTAAAAAAAAGAAAGCACTTGATCTTATGGGGGGATTGGTGCTATTTTGATGTGGAAAATAGCCCTTTCCCAACCCCTTTTTGATAAGCTCAATGATGAAATTGATATGAAAATGCTATGAAGATGGGAAAAATTAGCTCTCAATTGAAGAAAGTAACTTTGCATGAAGGTTGTGGATGATTTTTTGAAGAATGAAGCTTCCATTTATAGACTCTCAAGTTGAAAGAGTGCTCAAAAGAGAGCAATGTGGGATAATGTTTTAGTCAATGAGATGGAGCCACTTGTCACCTTGTGAATGGTTGATGAATGTGCAAGTTTTGGTCAATGTGCCAATAAATGAGATTGGTTGGCCTTTTTCAAATTCAAATTGGCTTGTTGGAGGGATAAAGAGTGACTTTAATGCCAAGTGGGGGACATGTAAGAGGGAAGTTATTGCCATGTTGGAAGGGACAAGTCAACTTGCTTTCAAATTCAAACTTGAGGAATATTCTCAAAAGATGCTTTGTTGAGGGAAAATGATGATTTTAATAAATGAATTAAAATACTTTATTGGTGCAAGTGGGAAAAGCTAGAGGATGTGATGGGTGGTTAGATTAGATTAATCATAGTTTGATTAACTTAGATGATGATTAGATGCTTTTGACCCATTTGACTTAAATAATTTGATTTATTTAAATAAAAAAGGGATGGAATATGCATTTGGGATTTAATTAAATAAAGTTTTTTTTATTTAATTAAAAGGGGGATGCAAGATAAAGGTTAATCAATTTGAAGGAGATGAACCTAGGAGATGATTTATTTAAACCAAAGATGGAATGTCAGGATTTGATTAAAAAATGATCTATTTAATCAAATGAGATAATGATAGGTTTAAATTAAATAAAGTTAATTTATTCAATTTAAATGGACAATCCTTAGAGATTGAATTAAATAGACCTGATTTACTTGGTGAATGGATTAATGAGTGGATGAATGTGAATGATGTTAATTTCATATGTCTACACATAATTTATGTTATTTAAAATTGATCATATTAAGCTTCATTTGATAAATTCAGTGCATTGTATGAATTCAAAATTGTATTTACAAACATCATTTTTTAGGTTTTTGCATAGCATAATCAGAAAATTATCTTATTATAAATCTAAACATGAACAATATGGTTGGATTTATTGATGCTAAACCTCGTAAGGGCCTAACTAAGATGTTGCTTGACATTGCTTTCTCACAACAAGACATACTTAAACATGCACCTGATGGTCCTCTTTACATAGCTAGAAGAATCAATGGCAAGCCTACTAATATGATATTAATTGATCTCGTCTGTGTAGAGTACAAGATCACTGAAGAATTCCTATTTTTCCACGCTTTATCAAAATACATATGAAAGACTGAAAGCATGGATCAAAACACAATGGTTCTGCTTGCCCTATGATAGTTTCAATAAATCTCCCTTTAAAAGTTGTACCAAAACAATTAATTGTCTCATTCATCATCATCCCAACTTCATACCAGTTTCATGTGAAGTTAGGCTATCCATGACTTCACTCCATGAATGTCGTCCTGTCAGTTATGCATAAATGCTTAAAGTTTCCATTTGGAAATGAAATCTTTAATGTGCATCATAGTGGCTTTAATCTTGTGTCTTCCTATGGGAACTTCTCATTAATGGATTTCTTTTTGGTCTGAGCCTATTGAACCTATTAGACCCTGTGAAGACTTATTTTTCAAATCTTATCAAAATTTTAAGGCAAAACACATAACAAAATTATCCCTTAGCAATATGCCTCAACCTGTGATTGAGCCTCCTATCCTTGATGAAACCATGATTGAACCAAAATCCCTTCCAAGTAACCAAGACTAGCCTATGAGAAATCCTCTGCCTATTTCATATGAAAGATTGCAAGATAATCAAATAAATCTCATTGTGCCTCCTAAAGTCAAACAAGTTAACAAAGCTAAAGAGAAAGTGGTTGAACAACCTCCCATGGTTCCTTCCGTTCCTCCCTTCAAGGAAGAAAAGAGACCTATGGTTGAAAAACCCACTCCTACACAATCACAAATTGAAAACTGAATGAAATGAAACCAAAATGCTAGAGAGAACAAGCATATACATCATGCTATTTCTTGTTTATTACAAGCAAAAGAAGAAAGGAACAACATATAAAGTCAAAATCCAAACTTGTCTCAAGCAATGCATAATTCCTCTCCACCCTTGTCGCAACATAAACAACAACAATCTTCTATGGATATTGTCATTAGACCATCTATTGTGATTAACTTGGATGATGATAATAAAATTGAAAAGATTGATGAACAAGTGCATAATGAGTTAAATTCATTGTTTTCCTCTTCCATGAGCTTAAAAGATGATCCTCATAATAAGAGTGTTGAACTTTGTTCTTGTCCTAGTTTGGCACTTGATTTTCTCCTTTTGGCTAGTTATCCGCCTTTTGAGTATATTGAATAAGATTGGGATGTAGATGACCTGCTATAGGTTGACTCACATGTGTCTTACTAGAATTTTTCTTTTTTTTCTTTTCATGTTTATTTATGTGATTGCATGTGTGTAATGTGATCCCCCGTACTATTATGTATGATGTATCTCTTCATGTTCATTCCTCTATTCATATCTACATTCTTCAATATGTCGTAAACATTTATCTTTTCTTTTTTCTTGTGTTTTCCTTTTGGGGATGACACAAGGCATTGAGACATTTAGGTTTCTTCCATGTTGACCCAAAATATTTTTCTTTGTTTTCGCTCTCTATGTGTCATTCTTCTTGTTCCATGAGTATTTGGGGAATGATGTGTTTCCAAGCTCTATAATGTAATTGTAGTAAAGACATGTTGACCTTGAATATGTGAATCCCTTAAGTGTTTGGGATTTCATGTTGGGGGAAACCCCTTTCCTCTCTTTTCATGACGTAGCTTCATTTGGAAACATATGACTTGGCATAGGGCTTTCCGAATAAGATCTCATGTCTCCTTTATTGTTTAGCATTGATTATTTGCTAATTTAAAGTAAATTTCTCACAACAACAATGTTCAAAAATTTAAAGTGGGGGAATACATTCGTATTATTATTTTTGAAATTTGTGGTAATCCTTATGTTTCATTGTGTGATTTTCTTACTTTTTGTGATGCGTCTTTTTCTTGGTGGTGTCATTGGGTTGATGTCCTCTAAGAGTGTGATATTTCTTGGCATACGACTTTCCTCTTAGTGGTGATGCTACATGTTGTATCCTGTTGTGAATCTTTATCCTTGGACTTGTCCTCCTTGAGACATTATATGATGTCTCAAGAGGAGACTCACACAACCAAGAAAACCTTTATACGTTTACTGTATTTTGTTCATAAGTGTTTAGCATAACAACTTGCTATAACCCTTGTGAAGCTTGAACCCTTTCAACGCCACCACACAAACACTCTTGCTTTGGTGAGCCATAAATGATAACCATAGTCCTTATACAAAACATAGTTTTTACATTTTATTCCATAAGATTTATTAATTAAATCGACAATATTCTAGGTGGTATTCCACCATAACCTTAAAAATTAATAGAAGAGTCACAAATATGATTAAAAGACAAAAAACCCGTCAAAAAACAACATAGTAGCAATCACAAGCCATTAAATGGATTTCTTTAATAGGTCTCCATACTCTCCCAAGAGAGTAACATATTCATTTCAGTCAGGGCCCTCTATTTCATCCAACATCTTCAGGGTATCAGTTTCCCCCTATTTCTTTAGTTTCCTGGTAAGCTTCGTTTCCCCTGATGCCGCTCCAAGCATCACTCTTCTCATCAACCTGTTATTTTCTCTCATGAGAGTAACTAATGCCTTCTCCATGTCTTCGAACTGTACTTGCAAGAAAGCTAATCTGCTTTTTAAAAAATCATTACTAATATCCTCAACTTTGTTCTTCATTCCAGAGAACCCAACATCTTGCTCATTCCCAACCTCAATCCTATCCTCAGATGGCTCCAATGGCTCCTCCTCTTCCTCCTCTTCCTCCTCTTCCTCCTCTTTTTCCTCCTTCGAACCATCCTCCCCCATCTCATAGGTAGTGTCCTCAAAATCCATAACACGGCTTGTTAGGCCTTATGAAGCTCAAAGTTTTTGTTATTTGTTTTTTGTGGTGCCTTATTGAAGTTATTAGAGGGATAGCTTTGGTATGGTATGGGAGCCTAATAAGATTATCTCATTTGCCCCCCTTGGGGGCTCACCTAGTGGATAGTCGGAGTTCCATTAGCCCAAAGTGAGTGTGTGTGTTGTTTGCATAGTGGACAACCAAGGTTCCACTTGTGAACATTTTTCCAGATAAAAATTTGAGGTGTGTTCCACATCGTGTTAGAAAATCAAGGCTTGATCTACCCTTTTTGTTTTTACCTTTATTTTAAGTCTTTGATGTTGTATGATTGAGTATCTTGTTGTTTCTACATACATGTGTTTTGAATGTCTACTTTAGTGTGAGTTTGTCGCAAGGTCATCCTCTCACTAAAGTAGGGGCTAAATGTAGTGTAGAAGAATGTATCCCTTTTACATTTTCACACTTATTTGAGACCTCCTAGTTAATTTGGACTTAATTGTGCCTTAATTTAGTGTTGCAAAATGTATTTATTTACACTTTCACACTTATTTAGGGCTCCTTTAATTAATTGAGCTTAATTTTCTTTAATTGGCCCCTTAATTCATTTACCAAGCCTATTTTATTGTATTTTATGAAGAGGAAACCTGACATTCATTAATGCCTTAACATAACACTTCTCATTGAGCAATGTGTGTCCTAGGTTTAAGGACTTGGGACCCATTCGCCCATGGGAGAATGGGTCCTCCCTTAACCTTAGGACCTAAATTTAAATTATTTTTTTGGTGGGATTTTAATATCTCTAAGTGTATATTCAAATGTCATCTTGTGATATTTGAACTTCAGGAAATTGAGGTTAAATATCTATAAATATAAGGTTATTTTACTATGTTTCACCTAGCATTTTTCAAGATCTAAGAGAGAAATTTCAAGAGAAATTCAAGGAATTCAAGAGAAGAATTATTAGAGTTTTTTGCAACATTCAAGATCCAATTGTCATGTCAATGTCTTCTCACATCATGCATGTTTTTGGAGCTAACATGATGATGTAGCTTTCATGATCAAATCAAGCATTCAAAGCCATTATTTCAAGAAAGGTTCAAGGTTCAAGATCCACGTCCATTGAAGCCATATCATGTTGCAGATCTACATTCTAAGGTTTATGCAAGGGTTTGTTGAGTGGTAACATAGATTTGTTCATTCTTTATTCCCTCTTTCATGTTTTATTTCATTTCAAGGTTTGATTACCAAAACAGGGTTTGACCAAGGCAAACCCCCATTCATCAAAAACAAATAATTTTCCCTCTTATGTTATGTTTGTAGATCTAGGTGGAAGAAAGCTTGAAGATCTCTTGAAGAGAAAAATATAAGAATTTGTAAAAGTTGCAAAAGTTGTCATCTCATGGAAACTCATCTACATAATTTATTTTTGACTTTACAACATTGAAACATAAAGAATCTGGAAATGCAAAGATATGACTAGAGGCTCCCAAAATTTGTAGAAAAACCCTAATAAAGGACCTATTCACCCATGGGTGAATGAGTCCCAAATCAACTTTAGAAACTAACTTTTGTTGAAAGGTACATTCAGATCTACCCTTCTCTTATCTACAATTTGATCGTAGGTTTTGTCAGTATTGATTTTAATCTTGTTGTTTCAAGTGTTAAATTGCATTTTGGTGTTAGTTTACTATTTTTAGTTTTTCTCCCCAAAGTGTAGTTTGACCTTGACCCTCATCCTTTAGTCATAAGGAAATCTACAGATTCACACCTTGAGTTGACTCGCCTAAGGGTTTAAGGAAATTATTTGTGTGGATCTCATTTCCTAATGAAATAAAGGAGAATAGTTCCATCCTTTATCAAATTGGAGAACCCTCTTTTCCCCTAACCTATTTTATAATATTTCATATATATGTATCAAGTATATACAAAGTAATAATTATAGTCATTATTCAATATACATATTAATTTATATATGCATACAACTATTTTAATATATGTGTATACAATAACCATTTAGACAATGTATATACATGCATATATATATATATATGTATGTATGTATGTATGTATGTATAAATAATATATATTAACATATATACAACATATATATTTTAAATATCTCATCTAATTATTTGTTTTAAATAACCAAAGTGGTTCCAATATGACCAAAACATAGTTTACATATTGACCAAAAGCGTTGAACTTATGTTTACTTAACAACACATAGCCCCAATTGACTTGACAAAGCTTGTCTACCTAGGTCATGAGTGTGTGCATTACTCAAGTAGGTACATCGGTGGTTTCCATACCAATTTCCTCTCCTGGATGATACTCTCCCTCTCCTCACTGGAGGGCTCGACCTGCATCCAATTTAGTGCATCATAAACTTAGTTAGCTGATAACATGAAAATAATATTCACCATATCTCATTTGCATTATTAAAGCATTGGAAAGATATTCACATCATAATGCATATTCATTCATTTCCTTCATCCATTAAACATATTAAAGTCAATGTTTCATTTAAAATAATATTTACTCATAAAAGTAAAACTAATCTAGTAACTTAGAAACAAGGTGTAACAAATGAGGAGGATAAGTCTATGGAGATGAGGCTAGCGTGAACCTTAAGTCACTAGGATGCCCTATAGGGGTGGTTAGACCAAACAATGGCTAAGTGGGATGATCTATAGAGGTGGCTAGACCAAATAGTAGCTAAGGGGATAACTATAGCAGGAAAAGGAAGATATTTCTCAGTTGAGAGGCTTATTAGGTCCTCAAGGGATGATGCGATAATTTTCAAAGGTAGCACAAGTATCATGGAAGGAAGATTACTTTTGTCCTTTGTATGAGTAGGAAGTACCAACAAGTTAGAGGGGCCCCAACTATGTAAAGCAATCTAGGTCAGGGATTCCTGGGTCATCTAGCTAAGAGAGTTTAGTGGCTATGAGGCCAACATGAGGTCCACCACAACCACCATAATAGGGGCCATCAATAGGAGAGTGGGATACACATAGCTAGACTTGGGTGGAGACAAATATGATATAGTTTTGGCATATGCCCTAGGGGTACCATTTTGGCTATGTATAGATGGATGTTTTGTGGAGCCCATACACTAATGGGAGTATTGATTTCTTTCATGAAACATTTGTATAATGACATGGACATTAAGATATGGGAATTATTAGTGGTATATATTTGATTATGTGTGTGATGTTTTATCTATATGTTGATGATGTACATGAAATATAGCTAGATTACTTAGATTTTGATGCTTATAGGTATGGATGTTCATGGTGCTTATATGTATTATTTATGATTATAGATATATGGTGTATGTAAATGATGATGATGATTTGATTTGGTATGTATGCTTATAAATGTGGCATTGTTTTGGATGGATAGATTTTAAATGATTATGATTGTATGTGATGTGAATAATACTTACTATGACGATGATTAAATGATTATTCCTAGACAAATGGTTATTTACATGCTTAATTTAACAAATCTAAAATAATAAACCTAAAATGAAGATAATGGATATGTGATGTTTTGTCTTTGATTATCTATTGATGCAACGGTATTTTTTGTAAAGGGTTTTGGGGCCCCTTCAAAACCTATTTTACCTATAATCAAAACAAATATAAAATGAACCTATATAATGAATGAATGATGAAAATATGAAAAAATGCTTAGAATAACAAATCTAAAAGGAAACTAAAATGAATCTAGTGGAAGAATTTAATGAGAAGATAAAAATATGCTGAGACTAACAAATATTAAATAAACTTGAAATGAATCTAATGGATGAATGATGAAAATATGAAAAAATGCTTAGACTAACAAATCTAAAATGAAGCTAAAATGAATATAATGGATTAATAATGAAAGTATGCTTATACTAACAAATATAAAATGGATGTAAACTAGAAATCTAATGGATAAATAATGAAAAGATGTTTAGACTAACAAGTATAAAATGAACTTGAAATGAATCTAATGGATGAATGATGAAAAGATGCAGTTATGCTTAGACCATCAAATTTAAAATGAATCTAATGGATGAATGATGAAAATATGTAAATATTCTTAGACTAAAAAATCTAAAATGAATTTGATGGATAAATGATTAAAATATGTAAAGATGCTTAGACTAAAAAATCTAAAATGAACCTAAAATGAATATAATGAATGAATGAATTGATTATGATAAATGAGATTACATGTTAAAATGTGTGGATACACATGTCATGTCATGGTATATCAAAAGAAAAAGTGAGACAAGAGGAAAATTGGAAAGATAGAGGGAGTAAGATGGCAAGAAAAATCAAATGTACATGGGATCAAAAATTAAGATGACAAATGTAATAGATGTGATGGGAGGATGGATAATAAGATACGCTAGAATAGGTAGGAATGTATGGATTTTTTAATGCAATAATTAAAATATAGTGAGCACTTAATTTCATATAGCATGTGAAACTATGTACTAGGGTATGTAGAACAAAGGTGAATAGGTATCCCATGCATATGATAGATCAAAAAACAAAAAGGTTAATTCAATATTTTACAAGGTCTCGAAGGGCCTTGGTGGGTAAAACGTATGACAACCATACAGACATAGCACATGAAAAACTCAAGAAACTTTACCCTAGGTTTACCAATCAAATCATGCCATGATATGAAGGATCATGGTGGCCCTAAGTAGGTAAAGTAAGAGCCTAAAAGAAAAATAAATCCAAAAGTAGCAATGCAAGGGCATACACATTTATTACTTTTTATGAAAAGAAAGTGGGTGGAAAGATGTTTCTTGATTTGAGGAGCAATATATCCTATGAAGGTAGAGGATGGATGGGAAGGACCTAGGACATGTTTGATATAAGGAAACTAAGGAGCATGTGACTAAAAGGACTATTGGATAATGTTACATCTCAAGCTGGTGGGGTGTTCTTAATTAGACTTGAGTATAGGCATGAAATGTGTAATAAAATGGTCCAATCTTGCCACCAACAAAACTTGACATCTTGCGCCACTAAGGGAACCATAAATAGGTCCTATCCTCACTCCACATGCTTGAAACCATTATCAAATTCTTGTAGTCATTACTGCACTTTCCTCGATCTTGATGAGACTTCTAATACTTCAAACTCCTCACACCCTTAGCCACACCATCAAAAACTCAAGAACATGATAGAACTAGTGTAGGCATACTCTCCTTCCAAACTGCCAGACTGTTGCAAGTATGAGCAAGTTTGGTGGTATTGTCATTAATGTCAACACGGTTCAGAATGTTGCAGATTGTGCATGTATAGTTGAGATGCTATTGAAATGTAGTGAGTAGATGGAGATATCCTTATGATGTTGCAGATGTGCTGAAATGAAGGGTTACCAAGTGCTTTTGAGAAAATTAATAAAGAGTGAAGTCAGAGTTATGTATGTGTTCAAAATGTGCTCTGGTATGTGCTCTGTATTTCTTCTATGTTGATCCTATACTTGTGAGAATCTGAAGGGTTGTTGTTGGGGATTTTTTGGAGACATCTCCTAATTTATAGCTTTTGATTTGATGGAGTGTGAAAGTTGTGTTCACCAGTGTGTGAATTGGTTTGACCGAGTTGGTTATCTGTGGACTGGGAGAATTTTTTTTGCTTCGTAGTCCTTCGCTATTTTGTTTAAGGTCTTGCAAATCTAGAATATGTCTTGTAATGATTTTATATAGGTTTTGGTAGAGGTGTTTGTGGTTTGGTACTCTAGAAGATGAGTTTCAAAGAACACTTTTCTACGTGTGTTTGCACAGTCCAGATGGACTATTGGAAAGTGATATGTGTTTGAAGTTTGTTGCACTTGTTGTACTGGATGTATCTAAAAGTAGCTAAGAAATTTTATCATGCATGATGAAGCGTGTTATGTTGTCTATGTGTTATCTTCTTGTTGGGAAGCATGTACTTCAATGTTCATTTGTGTTTTCATTAGGTTTGACTGACCTGGTGTTTGCACTTCATATGAAGAATTAAAAATTTAATTAAGGAAGCATGTGGTTGATCTGAGATGTTGCTTTTGGTCTTGGTTAAGTGTTTAATGTGTCCACTCTCATTCCTTTCCACTGTGGGAATGTTGAGTTGCCAACATAGTTTGAATTTATGAAATGAAGTGTATGTGGCCGACCTTAGAGAAAGTTTCTAAGGTTGAAGATGGTATAAATGCAAGTCAAAATGAAAAGGATTAAATGATATGAAGTAACAAAGTAAGCCAAAAGTGAAGAGTAGAGTTGTGTGAAAGTGAGTTGAGGCAGCATTACTTCATTGTGTTAGATTCCTGAAAGCAGTGAGCTGAAAGTTTTTGCAATCTTCTAATCAAGGTTGTAGATGTGTGTAAATTGTTCTGGTGGATCTTTCTGTTATCTTTTGCATCTATAGGTAGTGAGCCTCCCTGTTGGACAGTAAGTCCTTTCTGTAGGTAGTGAGCCTTTGTATTCTGGGCAGTGAGCCTTATGTATTCAGTTTGGAATTACTTTATATTGTGAGTTAATAATCATCATGGTTTTTCCCTTATTGGGCTTTCCACGTAAAATATGGTGTTCATTGTGTTGATTTGGTTTCTATTATCTATATTTCATGTTCATACTTAATAACAAAATAGTGTGGTTGTGAAGTTGATAAGTGTTTGAAGTTTTGGGTTTGAATTTGGTGACAACTGATTCACCTCCCCTCTCAATTGTCCTACACCTTTTAACAATTGGTATTATAGCTTTGGTTCCTTAGTATAGAGCTTAACCGCTTATGGAAGATCCGATGGCGCATAAGTTGGCGATCCCTACTAGAAAGTGTAGATGAGAGGATATATTATCTCTCTTGGTTACAAGACCTAGAAGGTTGTTGAGTCGAAGTACATTGCATCGACAAGTGGTCCTACTACTGTAGATGAGGTTTTTTCTTATGAGGAGAATGAAAAAGTGAGGTATGCTATTTACAGTGCTTTATCTAAAACTGAGCGAACTAAAGTTATTTCTTTGGGAATTGTTTATGAAGTTTGGAAGAAGTTGGAAGATTTGTATGAAGGAAATGAAAGAATGAAATTGACAGAGAAGTTGATGGAAAAGTGTAGATATGAGAATTTGAAAATGGAAGAAGGTGAATATTTTGCAAGCTATTTCTAGAGGGTTGATCTAGCAGCAAATGAAGTTAGGAATCAAGGGGGCACTTTGGCTGATGAAGATATAATAGAGAAGAATCTAATAATCCTACCAGATTGTTATGGTGATAAGATCTCAATTATTGAAGAGATGTATGATCCTAAGAAGTATACTAAAGAATAGTTATTTGGCACCTTGACAACATTTGAGATGAAAAAGTTTGGAAAGAAAGAGGAAAAGACATAAACAACATTTAAAGCAACAAAGACTGAAGATGATTTGGATAGTGATGGTCAGATGAGTTGGAAGTGAACTTTACCAGGAAGTTGAAGAAAGGTACTAGTAAGTATAAAGGTATGTTTCCCTTTAAATGTTTCAATTGTGGTAATATTGGTCATTATGCTTCAAGATATTTGAATATAGTTGTACATAAGAAGAAAAAAGATCATAAAGATAGAAAGGATAAGAAATACAAAAAGTTGTATTATGTCAGAGAAGAAGTTGGAATCTTTGATGATGAATCTGATTATGAGGGTGATGATAGTGAATGCTTGTTCTTAGCTTTGGAGAATAAATCTATGTCTGCTAACCCTAGAAAATGTGCAAGAAAAAGTTTTTCAAAGAACAAGAAGGATGAGATGGAAGGTACTTTGGTCACCACCTTTCATGCTGGACAAGATGAAGACTATTGGGTGATTGACAATGGATGTTCTAATCACCTGACTAGAGATATAAAAGTAAGTTTACTAAACTTGAAAAGTATGATGGTGGTTTGGTCATGTTTGGTGATGATTCAGGAGCAAAGATTGTTGGGAAAGGTACAATTAGTTTCGATGGAATAAAAAACATGATGATGTATATTATGTAAACGGTCTAAGGCATAACATTTTGAGTGTTGGAAAGATGTGTAGCAAAGGCTTTAAAATTTTGTTTCAGGATAATACCTATGAAATCAGAAAGGGATCTAGAGCTATGGTTGTTGCAGGAAGGAGAACTCATGGAAACATTTATCAACTTAAGGGTGTTGATGGTCAGTGCCTTGTATCTCAATTCAATGAAAGTTGGCTATGGCACCAGAGAATGGGACATGTAAACTTTGATAATCTAGTTAGGATTAGTTCAAGAGTGTTTTTTGAGGTTTTCCTAAGATCATAAAGCCTGCAAATACTATTTGTAGAAGTTGTCAGTTAGGGAAACAAACAAGATGCAGTTTTAAAGGAGAATAGTAATCTACTACCAGAATGCTGGAATTAATTCATATAGACCTCTATGGTTCGACTAGAACAGGAATCCTAAATGGTGATAGGTATTTCATTCTCCTTATTGATGATTATTCTTGAATGAAATGGGTTGCTTTTCTTAGAGAGAAGACTCAGGCTTTGGATAGGTTTAAAGTGTTCAAAGCAAAAGTAGAAAATGAAGTGAACCTAAGAATCAAATGTTTGAGATCTATTAGAGGTGGAGAACTCACTTCTAGTGAGTTTAATGCATTTTGTGAAGTGCATGGAATAAAGAGACACTTTTCTGCTCTTAGAACCCCTCAACAGAATGAAGTGGTTGAGAGAAAGAGCCAAACTACATAGGAAGTTGCAAGAACCATGATGAAAGAATAAAATGTACCTAATGTGTACTGGAGAGAGGCAATACACAATGTTGTTTATGTTCTTAATAGAGTTTAGATCAGAGGCAATGGCACAAAGACTCCTTATGAGTTATGGACTGGTAAGGATCCTACTATGAAGTACTTTAAGGTGTTTGGAAGCATATTTTACATTAAAAGAGATGTTGATAATCTTGGGAAGTTTGATACTAGATGTGATGAAGGAATTTTTCTTGGATACTCAACTACCAACAAAGCATATAGATGCTTTAATAAAAGATTGAGGAATATTTTTGAGAGTGATAATGTGAAGGTTGATGAGGCTATGCACAGACCTATTAAGATAGGTGAAGTTGAACTAGATGATCCTATTTACCCACTAGTACCTGAAGAGAATAAGGAAGATGAAGAAGAAGAAAATGAACCAGAACTTGTTTCTAAGACTCCTAAGTATGTCCAGAAGAATCATCTAAAGGAACAGATAATTGGAGATAAGAGTGAAGGTGTGAAGACAAGAAGTAAAGTAGTAGCTGAGGTAAATCCGTGTTTACTTTCTAAAATAGAACCTAAGTCTATGTGTGAAGCATGTGAAGAAGAGAGTTAGGTTAGAGCTATGAAAGAAGAGTTGCATCAAATAGAGAAGAATCAAACATGGGAATTGGTTCCTAGACCTGTGAATAAGAATGTAATTGGTTCAAAGTGGGTGTTCAAGAATAAGTTGAATGAAAATGGTGAAGTTATAAGAAACAAAGCAAGACTTGTATGTAAGGGATACTCACAAGTTGAAGGTATAGACTTTGAAGAGACATTTTCCCCTGTGACAAGAATGGAATCTATTAGGATTTTTTGACATTTTCTTCCCACAAGGATTTCAAAGTATATTAGATGGATGCCAAATCTGCATTCCTGAATGGTGAACTAGAAGAAGTATACATGGAACAACTTGAAGGATTTCAGTTATCAGACAACTTGGATATGGTTTGTAAGTTAAAGAAGGCATTGTATGGACTGAAACAAGCTCCTAGAGCATGGTACACAAGATTGGATAGATACTTAACACAACAAGGATTCAACAAAGGATCTGATGACAACAATCTTTACTTCAAAATGCAAGGTAACAAAATGTTGATAGTAGTAGTATATGTTGATGATATCATCTTTGGAGGAAATGAAGGTATGTGTAAGAGATTTGCACAATAAATACAAAAAGAATTTGAAATATCCATGATTGGTGAGTTGAATTTCTTTCTTGGTCTTTAAGAAAATCAAAATGATGAGGGGATATTCATTTCACAATCAAAATATGTGAAAGATTTGTTAAAGAATTTTGGAATGGATGAATCCAAACTAGTTAGTACTCCTATGGTGACCGGATGTAAGCTGAGTAAAGATGAGGAATCTGCTAAAGCTGATCAAAGCAAATACAGATCTATGATTGGTGGATTGTTGTATCTTACTGCTAATAGACCAAATATTATGCATGTAGTATGTTTAGTTGCCAGATTTCAAGAACCTAAAGAAGCACATGTTACAGCTATAAAGAGGATATTTAAATATCTTAAAGGTACACCAGATTATGGCTTATGGTATCCTAAGGATACTGATTTCACTTTAAATGCTTATATTGATGTCGATTGGGCCCATTGTGTGGATGGCTGGAAGAGTACTAGTGGAGGTGCTTTCTTTCTTGGTAGAAGACTGGTTTCATGGTTAAGTAAGAAATGAGACTCGGTTTCTTTATCCACTGCATAAGCAAAATATATTGCTGCAACATCTTGTTGCACATAGGTTTTGTGGATGATGCAAACTCTAAAGGATATTGGAGTGATATGTATAAGCCTATTCCTATCTTCTGTGACAATACAAGTGCTATAAAAATTTAAAATAATCTGGTAATGCATTCAAGAACAAAACATATATCTATCAGATATCATATCCTGAGAGAGAAGTTGTTGGAGAATAAAGCCAGGCAGGAGTATGTGTCTACATAGGAACAAATTGCAGATATATTTACCAAGGCTCTTTTGAAGGATACTTTTGAGTATCTTAGGGAGAGGTTGGGGGTCATTGGACCTCCAAACTAGGTGCACATGGAGGTGCATCAATTTGGTGGATCCACAGATTCTTCATTTATCTAGACTGATGAATCCAAGTCTACTCCACAGGGGGAGTAGAAAGTTTTCAATGTTATAGTTTGACTTGCATGGGTGCACTCCTAAGGGGGAGTGATCAATGATTTTGATCTTTTCCATTAATGTCAAAGGGGGGGAGAGAGTCATGTGAAAAACAATAGAAGAGAAAGAGAATATTGAGAGTGCATGAGAGTGTTGTCCTTGATGGTTTTTCACATAATGTATTGCCATCAATGACAAAGGGGGAGATTGTTGCAAGTATGAGCAAGTTTGGTGGTGTTGTCATTAATGTTGTCATTGATGTCAACACGGCTCAAAATGTTGCAGATTGTGCATGTATAGTTGAGATGCTATTGAAATTTAGTGAGTACATGGAGCTATCCTTATGATGTTTTAGATGTGTTGAAATGATGGGTTACCAAGTGATTTTGAGAAAATTAATAAAGAGTGAAGTCAGAGTTATGTATGTGTTTAGAATGTGCTTTGGTATGTGCTCTGCATTTCTTCTGTGTTGACCCTATACTTGCGTGAATTTGAAGGGTTGTTGTTGGGGATTTGTTGGTGACATCTCCTAATTTGTAGCTTCTGATTTGATGGAGTGTGAAAGTTGTGTTCACTAGTGTGCGAACTAGTTTGACCGAGTTGGTTATCTGTGGACTGGGAGAAATGTTTCTTCTTTGCAATCCTTCGCTGTTTTTTTTCAGGTCTTATGGATCTAGAATATGTATTGTAATGATGTTCTATAGGTTCTGGCAGAGATGTTTATGGTTTGGTACTCTAGAAGTTGAGTTCAGAGTTGCTACATGTGTTTGCACATTTCAGATGGACTGTTGGAAAGTGTTATGTGTTCGAAGGTTGTTGCACTTGCTATAGATGTATATGAAAGTATCTGAGACATGTTCTCATGCATGATGAAGCATGTTACATCATATGTGTGTTATCTTCTCGTTGGGAAGCATGTACTTCAATGTTCATTTGTGTTTTCATTAGGTTTGGTCAACTTGGTGTCTACACTTCATATGAAGAATTAAAAATTTAATTAAGGAAGCATGTGGTTGATTCAAGATTTTTCTTTTGGTCTTGGTTAAGTTTTTAATGGTCCACACTCATTCCTTTCCACCATGGGAATGTTAAGTTGCCGACCTAGTTTGAATTTATGAAATGAAGTGTATACCACTGACCTTGGAGAAAGTTTCTAAGGTTGAAGACGGTATAAATGCAAGTTGAAATGTGAAGGATTATATGATACAAAGTAACAAATTAAGCCACAAGTGAAGATTAAAGTTGTGCGAAAGTGAACTTTGAGGTAGCAATACTTCATTGTGTTAGATTGTTGAAAGAAATGAGCTGAAGGTTTCTGCAATCTTCTAATCAAGGTTGCAGATGTATGTAAATTTTTGTGGTGGATCTTTCTATTATCTTTTACATTTGTAAGTAGTGAGCCTCCCTGTTGGATAGTGATTCCTTTATGTAGGTAGTGAGCCTTTGTATTCTGGGTAGTGAGCCCTTTGGTAGTGGGCCTTATACATTCGGTTTGGAATTACTTTATATTGTGAGTTAATCCTCACCATGGTTTTTCCCTTATTATTTTTTCCACATAAAATATGGTGTTCATTGTGTTTATTTTGCTTTCTATTATCTGCATTTCATGTTCATACTTAATAATATAATAGTGTGGTTGTGAAGTTGATAAGTGTTTGAAGTTTTGGGTTTGAATTTGGTGACAACTAATTTAACCCTCCTCTTAGTTGTCTTGTGCCTTTTAACAAATACTACAACACATATCAAAAAGAAATTCCACCCATATTAAGTAATCTCTCTATCCAAAATATATCCTCTCAGACCACCACAAACATTTCTTCTTGCATACCCGATTGACACAACCACGACAAGGAGGGTCCTCAAAGAGAACAATTTGAAACATGCAACAAGAGTAACAAAATGGAAACAACACAAAATATGGAGGAAAATGCAGATGAAAATATTCTTATCAACAAAAATCTCAATTACATATGGCTAGCAACATCCGGGCTTCAATATTTGGGCTCACAGGCCTCTTATAAAATATTCAAAAGTACAACATTCTAATATGCTCAAACTTGTGAGTGAAATCAACTTGATATTCTTCTATTACATTCTATATGATTCACTTCCATACTTCACTATCTATCACAAGATTTATATCACATCCGTGGGTCAAGAAACATTCGCGTCGGCTAGGAAATGATTATAATCTCCAAGAAGGAAAATGTATATGATACATGAATAGGTAGGCCTTCAATTTGAATTATTCATCGACATGTGCAAAGGAATGAAGTGTGGAACTAGAATAAAGCTTGGAAACACTCCAAGGAATAATTAAAATCACACCTTTGAGATCCAAAAGTCACGGGGATGATCCATGAATGATCAGATAGCCGTTAGGCTTGAGAAACTATTCTGTTGTCAGTTCAGAGAACTGCCACATATTCTAGAAGTGATAACTTGTTGGAAAAAAGATCCAATCAAGCTCAAATCTTGGGATAAGGAATAAGATCATGTACATGAGGTACACTGAGATCCATAGGGTTTGGTGAGAAAATATGATAAATCTACCAATCATGAACTGAGCAAGAATAGAAAAAAGAAAAAAATTGAAAGGAAAATATTTTTGGTGGATGCAAGATTGCCAAGAACCAAGGATGCTCCTGCATCAGACATTTAGGGTTAAAGAAAAAGTGAGTCCCTCACTTTGTAGGGGCTAAAGGAAAACCAAGATAGTCCACCTCAGCCTGAGAAATCCAAGAAGAATCCTCAACTGGTCTACCCTTCCACTTCATAAGATATTCTTTGTACTGCCTTCCACGAGTCTTCCTTCCATCTCTACTATCTAGAATCTCTTCAATCTCCTCCAACTACTACTTCAGAAACTGACTCTCCAACTCTACTTTGTTGTCTTCACTGAATTCTGCTTCATGAGACTGATATAGATTTTCAATGTTGAATATAGGCGATATACCCATGCCATCCAGTAACTCCACTTCATATGCATTTATTGAATCAAACTTCTTCAAGATCTTACAAGGACCAAAATTCCTCATCTTTAGATTACTGTATGTTCCAGCTTGAAATCTCTCCTTCCTCAAATATACCATCACTTCATCTCCAACTTCAAATTCCTTATGTCTCCTCCTTTCATATGCCTTCTCATTATACTTCTGGTTCATGTCTTCCAATTGTTGCTTCACTTGAGTATGCACTTTCTTCATGTGTTATGCAAAGTCTTCAACTTTTGCACTTCTCTTGTCTTCCATATTGATGTCTCTCAACTTTTATATGCCTCTAGGATGAACTCCAGTAACAACCTCAAAATATATCTTCCCAGTACTCTTGTTTACTGAATTATTGTAGGAAAACTCTGTTTGTGCAAGGAACAAATCCCAACTTCTGGTTTTCTCTCCAACCAAACATCTCAACAAATTCCCCAAGCTCCTGTTCACTACCTCCATCTATCCATTAGTTTGTGGGTGAAAAGTAGAACTGAACTTCAAATTTGTCTTCAACTTCTTCCAAAGTGTCCTCCAAAAGTAGCCAACAAACTTCACATCTCTGTCTGAAACAATGCTCCTAGGTAACCCATGCAATCTTACCACTTCCCTCAAAAATAAATCTGCTACCTGTACTGCATCTGTTATCTTCTTACAAGGTATGAAATGTTCCATCTTAGAAAATTTGTCTACCACCACAAATACAAAATCATTACCTCTCTATGTCTTCGGTAATCCAAGTATGAAATCCATGCTTATGTCTCCCCAAGGTCTCTCTAAAACTATCAATGGTTTATATAATCCAACATTCTAACTACCTTCCTTCGCAACTTGAAAAAAATTTCAACTTTGCACAAATTTCCTAACATCTTATGAATCTATGACCAAAAATAATTCTCACTCACCAATGCTACAGTCTTATCAACTCCAAAGTGTCCTGACAATCCTCCACTATGCTTTCCTTTTATCAGATTTTCTCTCATTGAACTCTAGGGTATACACAACTTATTTCTTATGAAAAACATATCCTCCTGTGTGAAATAATTTAGCCACTGACTCCTATCCTCCAAAATAGGTTCTTTGCAAGCTATCCAAGGTTCAAAAAAATCTGGGTATTCCTCATACAAGTTCTTTAATTCATCAAAACTTAATACCTCTATTCTCATTTTTGTCAGCAAATTCCTTCTCCTACTCAATGCATCAACAAATTTATTTGACTTTCCACTCCTATGTTTCAAAACAAAAGTATAGCTCTACAAAAATTCTACACACCTCATGTGTCTCTGATTCAACTTAGTCTGACTGTTCAAATTTTGCAAAGCCTGGTGATCTGTATATAACACAAACTCCTTAGGTAACAAGTAATGTCTCCACTTCTTCAAGGATTGAACTGTAACGTAAAATTCTTGATCATACACTAAATATATTCTCCTAGCATTATTCAACTTCTCACTGAAATAAGCTACAGGTCTCCCTTCTTGACTCAACACTACTCCAATTGCACTTCCACTTGCATCATAGTCCACTTGAAATACCTTACTGAAATCTGGTAGCACCAATATAAGTTGCTCTGTCACTTTCTACTTCAATAACTCAAAAATTTTGTCTACTCCATATGTCCGTCTAAAATCCTTCCTATCTCCCCTCATTGTCTCTATCATCGGGCCACAAATAGAATTGAAATTCCTAATGAACTTTTTGTAGAAACTAGCCAATCCATGAAATGATCTCACCTCTCCAAGGCTTTTCGGTGTAGGCCACTCAACAATTGCTCTTACCTTCTTAGGTTCCATCTTCAATCCATCCATAGATATCACAAATCCCAGATACACCAATTTCTCCTTCATGAAGCTACACTTCTTAATATTTATCAACAAATGCTCTTCTTTCAACCTTTGCAAAACTTGTATGATATGCAACAAATGTTCTTCCCCACTCTTACTGAAAATCAAGATGTCATCCAAATAACCAATCAAAAATTTACCCAAGAACTTCTTCAATACCTCATTCATTAACCTCATGAAAGTACTCGATGCATTTGTCAACCCAAAGGGCATCACCAACCACTCATAAAATCCTTCTTTTGTCTTGAATGTTGTTTTCCACTCATCTCCTTCTCTGATTCTGATATGATGATATCCACTCTTCAATTCTATCTTTGTAAAATATTTGGCTCCAATCAAACAATCCATAATGTCATCCATCTGGGGCAAACGGATTCTATACTTCACCGTGATACTGTTTATTGCTCTAAAGTTTGTACACATTCTCCATTATCCATCCTTCTTAGGTGCTAACACAACAGGTACTGCACAAGGGCTTAAGCTTTCTCTGATCAAACCTTTCCTCAAAAATTCTTGCACTTGTCTATTCAATTCCTCATTTTCTACAGATGTCATCCACTGTGCTACTTTATTAGGAAAACTAGCTCCAAGAATCAAATCCATATAGTGACTAATACTTCTCACAAGTGGTAATCCATTAGGTACATTATTTGAAATGATCTCTTCAAACTCTGTCAACAACTCCTTTATCTCTTATGGGTGTTCTTCTACATGCTTCAGATCTTCATCCTTCTTAGGAACTAAGGCATAACACACATTCTCCTGTCTCAATCCATCAAGGAATCTCCTCCCATCAACCAGAAAAATTCTCGCATTCGTACAAATTTCAACTTTAGGAACATCTTCCAAAGGCAACAAAATCTACTTCATCCCATTAGCAACAATAGTATATACATTCCTTCTTCCATTATGAATAGCCTATCTATCATACTACCAAGGTCTTCCCAACAAAACATGGCATACATCCATAGGCATAATATCACACAAAAATTCATCATGGTAATTTCCTATCTTCAATTTCACCAAAAATTGTTCACTTACCACAATCTTATGTTCATCTTGAATCCAAGCTATCTGATAGGGCTTCAGGTGTTTCAATCTCTCCAACTTCAACTTAGTCACCATCTCCTTAGAAACTGGGTTCTCAGAGCTTCCACTATCACACAATCACCTTGCAACATTTTCCACCTACCTTGCATTTGGTTCAGAAAAAAGTTTTTTCTTTGTAATGTCTCCTTCTCCATCTCGCTCTGACATAATGCTCTTTTGTTCACCAACACTTCTCCATCTTTTGGTCTATTATCAACATGATCTTACTTTGCAAAGGTTGTTATCCTACTATTCTTTGTCTTCCTACTTGTCTCGCCCTGATTACATTCAAATGCCCTATGTCCTTCACCTCCATATTTAAAACAAGTTCCCTTGAATGTCCTTTTCTCTTGTCCTCTATCCTCTCTTCTATATCCCTCATTCTTGTAACCACCATATCCTCCTCTTCTATAAGAGTTTCCATCACCTCTAGGGTACACATTATCATTCTTATTGACCTCCTTATCCTTATTCGGATATGGGAAAGATACTCTTCCTCCTCCAGTAAAAGTTCTTCCTCTCTGAAATCTTCCACCTCTTCCTCTCTATCTCTGATCATGTCTTTTATTTAGCTTCTCCTCTACTTTCAGGGCACACTGATATGCCTCTTCCACACTTTGTAATTTTATCAAACTAATCTCATCTTGTATAGATGACCTCAAACCATTCATATATCTGGCTACTTGTTCAATCTCGTTCTCTAAATGTCTAGATCTGATATTCAACTTATAGAATTCTTCAATGTACTTTGTTACACTAGAATCCTTTTGTTTCAAATTATGCAACTTTCAAAACAAACTGATATGATAGTTTGCAGGCATGAACTTTGTCTTCAACTTTTTCACCATCTGATCCCATGACTTTATTTTTTCTTTTCCTCTTCTCTGCCTATCTATCTGCAAATTTTCCTACCAAAGGGATGCATGTCCTTTCAACTTTGTACAAGAAAACTTCACCTTCTTATCTTCAACGGTACCTTCAAATTCAAAATACTTTTCCATCTCAGTAATCCAATCAAGTAACTCTTCATAATACAACTTACCATTGTAATCTGGTGGATTGAATTGCGGTCTAGTATTAACCCTAGTTAGGGCTCTTATGAACCTCTCTTCTTCTTGATCAAGGCCAGGCTAATTTCCTCCTCTCTCTTCAGGTACTTCTGCTTCTTCATCACTCGCATCATCAACTTGTCGACCTCTTCTCTAGGCCATTTCAGTTGCATCTAATCTGGTAGTAATCCCTTGAAACATATCCATTATTGCTTGGTTTGCATTTTTGTGCACTCCATTTCCTCTAATATTTCTTCTTCCAGCCATCTTTATACAAGTCCTCTACAACTACAGGTCGGACCCTCAATCCACCACCCCACAAAAAAATTTCAACAGGACTTCGCGAATTTAGATGACCTCACACGGATCGAATCTTGCTCTGATACCAATTTGACGTAGCCATGGTAAGGAGGGTCCTCAAAGAGAACAATCTGAACCATCCAACAAGAGTAACACAATGGAAACAACATAGAATATGGAGGAAAATGGAGATGCAAATATTCTCATCAATAGAAATCTTAGTTACATATGGCCAACAACATCTGGGCTTCAAGATTCGGGCTCACAGGCCTCTTACAAAATATCCAAAAATACAACATTCTAATATGCTCAAACTTGTAAGTGAAATCAACTTAATATTCTTCTATTACATTCTATATGATTCACTTCCATACTTTGCTATCTATTACAAGCTTTATATCACATCCATGGGTCAAGAAACATTTGCGTCGGCTAGGAAATGATTACAATCTCCAAGAAGGAAAATGTAATGGATACATGAATAGATCGGCCTTCAATTTGAATTCTTCATCGACAAGTGTAAAGGAATGAAGTGTGGACCTGGATTGAAGGTTAGAAACACTCCAAGGAATAATTAAAATCACACCTTCGAGATCTGTAAGTCATGGGGATGATCCACAAATCGTTAGATAGTCGTTAGGCTTGAGAAACTATTTTGGTGCTGGTTCAGAGAACTACCACATATTCCGAAAGCGATAACTTGCTGAAAAAAAATCCAATTAGCCTCAAATCTTGGGATAAGGAATAAGATCATGTCCATGAGGTACATTGAGATCTGAAGGGTCTAGTGAGAAAATATGATGAATCTACCAACCATGAACTAAGCAAGAACAAAACTGAAAGGAAAATATTTTTGGTTGATGCAAGATTGCCAAGAACCAAGGATAGTCCTGCATCACTGACATGGTATGATAAATACATGAACTATTTGAGAGTAGTCACACCATGAAAAGCATGATACAAGATATGATTGATTATACAAGCTACACACTGTCAACCAACACACTACTAGAACCTTTAGATTGTTGTCAATACTTGTACTCCTATAATATTTCTTCAAATTTGACAACCTTGAAACCCTTTTGATAACCACTGACAACAATAATGACTTGTTGACATTAGTTTGACATCAATGAAAACTTATGCTCAATAATCTCCCCCTTTTTCATTGATGTTAAACAAAAAATGTTGGTACCACCAAAACACACACCAAAACAACAAAAAGAATAAGTCTGAATGATTCATGTGTTGTTCCAATCACTACCCCTATGAAGTATATGGAATTGAAGAAAAAGAAAGAAAAGGTAGTTATTATTTCTAAGCAATTCAAAATTCACCCTCTCCAGATGTCACATTTTATCAATTCAACTATTTCTCCCCTAAGAGGGATATATTCTTTTTAAGCAATTCAACATCTTGAAATCACTTTCTCCCAATCTCATAGTTATTCTTTCTGAGCAATTCAACATTTTGAGCTCACTTTCTCACCCTTTGAAATCAATGGAAAAGTCTCAACATCTATATGCTCACTTTCTCCCTTTGTATCACATCCAGAACCCCATTTTTGAATAGACTCCCCTTGAATCTATGCACTACAATCTCTAAAAAACACTCCACAAAAGTACCAATCCTTCTTGCAGTAGGGAGAACAAGCTCCCCCTCAACCTATGCTTTCCCCTTGAGTCAAGAGGAGGAAGTAACAACTCCCAACTTCTACCAGAGAAAATCAAATGTCTCCATAGGAAGTGGCTTCGTGAATATGTCTACAACTTGTTCCTTTATATCCACATATTCCAACTTGACCTCTTCTTTGCAACCTTCTCTCTCAAGAAATGAAAATTTGATTACAATATGTTTTGTTCTTGAGTGCATCACCAAATTCTTTGAAATGTTTATGTAGACATCTAAATTTAATCACTCCCATATGATTAAATTTACTCCCTTTTCGTCTACCATATTAAATATTAATGTATTAAATTAATATTACACCTTTTATCTCATATCTATAAAGTATTTAATTTAATAATTAAATGCTTTATCTTTCACCCTCTTCCTCTCTAAATTAAATAAATACACCAATTTATTTAATTTAGTCATTTTTCCCCTTTTGATTTAAAATCAATTTAAAATTCTTCATTTTCTCTCTCCTTGTCACATCCTCCATGATCTTGCTCTAATCTGAATTAATTTAATTAATTCATGATTATGATGTGCATCCTCTTAATCAAAGATTAATGTCACATCCTCCTACATTTTCCACTTGCCTCTAATCTTCCATTAATTCGTCTAATCCAATATTTGCACAACCTTAACCAAGGTCATTAGCTAGATTTAGCACCACTTTTTAGCCAACCTTTGCATTTACTTTCTTTTAGCATTGACCCCCTTTCCCATGTGAATTTTTAATTCACATTTATTTATCCTAGGTCCTAAAGCTTCTAGAACCTTGGACTTGTCACATCTTCCACATGTGACCAAGTCCCACCTTTTTGGAGCTCACCTTTTATCCTTTAGATTCTCTTAAGAATGTGAATTTTTAATTCACATTTATATCCCCAACCACCTCTCCTTTTTTCATGTAGATTTTTGAGGAATTCCAAAATTCCTCAAATGTCCCTTTCACTCTCACTTGGGGACAAGAAATCCCTTTTTGAGGAAATCTTCTCACTCCCCAAGGTGCTTGGAAGGTAGTTGTCCTTCCTCCACCTCATGTACCTTTTGGCCACCTCACTTACACCTCATCTTCTCTTGGCCACTTCACCATCCACATGTCAAGATGTGAGGGCTTGTGGGTTCTCAACCCACCATAGCCCTTCATCTTGATCTTGTTGGATGCATCTCAACTGTTGAATTCTCTAGAGAATTCAAATTCTCCTATAAATACCCCCTCCTCAAGGGCATTTTTAACACTTTGGATTTGAGCAACCTTATGCTGCCAATTTGCACTCTCAATTATTTACCATCATCTAGTCATCCATTTTAGTCATTTTGCATAAGTTGATCTTGAATTTGGCCACTCAAGAAGCCATCTAAGGAGCACACAAAATCATTCCAATCAAGGGCCAACCAAGGAGTCTTCAACAACAAGGAAGGTATAACCATTTGCATCTTGTTTTATCTACTTTCCTTCTTGTTTTATCACTCTTTAGGCTAATCTTGAAGTGTACTTAGTCTTTTTTCATTCACATTTTTAGTTGTTTTGCACATTAGAGTAGGGTAAAATTCCAAGGTACACAGTTTATTACACTTGTATTATCACAAATAATATTGATAGGATCTTCAAGTTCAACCTTCATCTCCTTCAAGTTCTACTTCATCCAAAGCACATGAGTGCAACATGATGCTGCAATAATGTATTTTTCTTATGTTGTAGATAAAGAAATTGATTCCTAATTCTTACTCAACCATGATACCAAACTATCTCCAAGGAAGAATGCGCCGCCACTAGTTCTCTTTCGGTCATTTGCAAAACCTGCCTAATCTACATTTGTGTATGTTGTGAGAGTGAAATTTTCACTCTTTGGATACCAAAAACCAAATTCTTTAGTAGCCTTCAAATACCTAAATATTCTTTTTACATCCTTCACATGAGTCTCTTTAGGTGGTACCTAAAATCTGGAAACCATTCCAACTTCCTGCATGATATCTGGTCTAGATGCTATCACATACAACAAACTACCAATCATAGACTAGTACAAATTTTGATCTATTAGAGAAGACTCATCATCCTTGTTCAACTTACACTCGGTAACCATAGGTGTTGCAATAGGTTTGCAGTCTTCCATCCAAAACTTTCTTAACATATCCTTTACATACTTGTGCTGTGAGATAAAAATCCCTTTGTCTAATTGAACAATCGACAACCCTAAGAAGAAAGATAATTCTCCTAACATAGACATCTCAAACTCATTCTGCATAGCCTTTTGAAATATTTTACACATTTCATCACTACTTCCTCTAAGAATGATGTCATCAACATAGACCAAAACAATCAACATTTGTTCTCCTTCTATTTTTATGCACAAGGTGTTATCCACACAGTCTATCTAGAATCCTTGTTGTTGCAAGTATCCATCCAACCTTTCATACCAAGCTCTAAGAGCTTGCTTAAGACCATACAAAGCCTTCTTCAATTGGCAAGCATAATCTAAATTGTTAATGTATTGAAACCTTCTAGCTGCTTAGTGTAAGCTTTTTCTTCAAGCTGTCCATTCAAAAATGCTAACTACACATCCATTTGATACACATTGAAGTTCTTGTAAGCTAAAAAGCATAAAAAAAGCTTGATTGCCTCCAGTATTGCTACTAGAGCAAATGTCTCTTCAAAATATATACCTTCAACTTGAGCATTACCTTTACACACAAGTCTTGCTTTGTTTCTGATTACTTCACCTTCTTAATTCAACTTATTTCTGAACACCCACTTGGTTCCAATCACATTTTTTCCTTAAGCCTTGGGAAAAGTTCCCAAGTTTCATTCTTCAAGCTATGTTTCAATTCTTCTTCCATAGCATCTATCCATCCTTGTTCATTTATCACTTCCTTATATGTATTAGGTTCTATCTTTTATAGTAAAGAAAAATGTACCTATTCTTTTGATCTTTCCAGCATCATCTAGGTTAGAACCACACTATATTTGTCACCAATAATTTGGTCTTTAGAGTGATTGTTCTGAATATTCTTAGCTAGAGTTTTTAAAACAACTTCCTCTTCAAGTTCTTCAATATCACTATGAATTGATTTCTCTTCCTCTTCAACTACTAGAACACTAGTATTTTGAATAGTATCATCAACCTTTATATTTGCACTTTGAACTATCCTCTTTAGTCTTTTGTTATAACATCTGTAAGATTTTTTTATTAAGGAGTAACCTAGAAAAATACCTTCATCTAACCTTGAATCAAACTTACCCAAATTTTCTTCATCTCTTTTGATGTAACACTTGCTTCCAAAAATATTCAGATGCCTTACTAATGCTAGTCTTCCTTTCCATAACTCATATGGAGTCTTGTCTATCTTGTGCCTGATCTGAACTCTATTCAAAATATACACAACCATTTGTGTAGCCTCTCTCTATTACATATCCAACAAATTTTCTTGACATGGCACAGTCCTAGCCATCTCTTGTATAGTCAAGTTCTTTCTTTCAACAACTCCATTTTGTTGCAGTGTTCTAGAAGCAAAAAAATGCCTCCAAATTCCATGCTCTTCACATAATCCCTCATACTTTTTTGCTATAAATTCCCCACCTTTATTTGATCTTAGGACTTTCATTCTTCTTTTGGTTTCATTCTCTACCATCACCTTGAATGCTTTGAACTTCTCAAATGCTTCTGATTTTTCTTTTAGATATATAATCCAAGTCATTCTAGAATAATCATCAATCGACATCATGAAATACCTATCTCCTTGTGTAATCTTAGTCCTCATTAGTCCACACAAATATGTGTATCATATCCAATATATTTGATTTAGAATACTCACCTGTATATTTTATTCTTGTCTTCTTTCCTTCGTGCATTGCTTGTAATTGATGAATTGAGGTTTCTTGATTATTGACATATCCCATACCAAAAATTTTGAACTAAATTTGACAATATCATCAAAATTTATATGCCCTAACCTTATGTGCCAAAGCTAACTCTCATCCTTTTATGGAGTGAGACACCTTTTTCCATTCAACTCACTAAGATGATAAATGCCACTATTTATCCTGCTTACTTCCACAATCAACTCACTGGTACTTTATTTTCCAATTTCACAACCATCAACACTAAAGGATAACTGATATCCCTTATCACACATCTGATTGACACTCAAAAAATTGTTTTTTACACCTTCAATATACAAAACATCATGTGTCTTTGGTTTACCACCATAAAGACTTAATGTACCCTTACTAGAAATTTTAGCAATAGAATTATTTCCAAGGGTAACTAAACCACCTTCAAATTATTTGAAATTCATGAACTTGCTTTTATCTCCAATCATATGACTAGAGCAACCACTATCAATAATCCATAGGTTCCTCCTCTCCTTTTGATCATGTAATGTTGTTTGTGCAATCAAATACTTCTCACACTTCTCTTCCAAAACCTTCTTCTGGAACTTCTTTGAAAAATCATTCTTTCCTTTCTCTAATAATTGGGAACACACAAAATTGCTTCTCTAGTTCCTTGCAATATGCCCAAATTTTTTTCACTTGAAACATATGATATTGAAATTTAAAAAAGGTAAAAATGCATTATTACTAACAAAATTTTCCTTCTTACCAGAACTCTTCTACAATCCACAACCTTATGTCCATACTCATTACAACTAAAATGATAACCAGAAAAACTTGACTTGGTATTAAATCCCTGTCCTCTAGATCTTCTCCTTTTGTTCTGCACTTGAAAAAATTCATCATTCTAAGTCATGCTTCCATTATTTTTGATGTCCTCTCTGCTTTGGAACTTTTGAAACCAGTCACTTTAGGACTTGTCTTAGTAGACTTCTTTGACTGTTTTGTCACCTTTTTATTCTTATCATTGAAACTGACACCAATTTTGTCATGTAAAACTTTTTGAACTTCCAATATATGATATATGGTTTTAGTACATTTACTAAACTTCAACAATTGTTGATTTTCCTTCTCAAGTTCTTTTCTTGCTACGACAATATCTACCTCAAGCTTTTCAAATTCTTTATTTTTTTTGATAACTTCTTTGATAATGCTTCAACTCTTTTTGCTTCTTCTACCTGAATCTTCAGACCAACAATCATATTTTCCACAACCTATAGATATTTTGCTAATTTATTGATGGTTCTTACTTCTTCTACAATTCTAAAATTCAGCTTCTTGATTTCTTTTCCGACCCATAATAGATTGTCCATAAGATATGCATCTTCTTTACCCTTTTCTCTAGAACTCATTTCAGCATCACCATCAATAGTTTCAAAAGCCATGAATACAAATTTTACATTTCATCACCGGATGCATCTTCATCTTCTTCTTTTGTAGAATAAATTCTTCTTCTTCTTCATTTGTATAGAAAATTTTGTGCTTTCTCTATCCTTTGCATCTTCTCTGAGTGGGCTTCTTTCCATTCTTTTGATCAACATTATTATCCTTCTTATAAGGACACTTAGCCATAAAATTTCCAACATCTCCATAATTAAAACATTTGAAAGGTAATTTACCTTTGTACTTATCGAATACCTCTTTGCAGCTTTCTAACAAAATTTGCTTCTTCTAGATTTGATCCACAATTAGAATCTTGACCACCCTACTTCATAGATACTCTAAAAGAGGCTTCTTTTCTTATATAATCTTCATTATCAAATCTCATCTCAAATGCAGTTAATGTTCGATGCAACTAAATCAACTTTAAGGTATTCACATCTTTAGCTTATTCTATAGCAAAAATGTTAGGATCAAACCTTCTAGGTAAGGATCTGAGTACTTTCCTTACAACAGTCTTCTCCTCCAAGGTTTCACCAAGACCTTGAATATGATTTATAATTTCTTCAACCTAGAGCATAAATGCAACAATGTTCTAATCTTATTTCATCCTCAAACCTTCAAACCGAGCTTTGTAAGTCTGCAACTTTACTTCTTTGAATTTTTCATCACCTTTATAGATAGTTTCCAATCTATCCCATATATCCTTTGATGTTATGCAATCTATTACTTTTGAAAACTCAGTGTTAGTCAAACCACATAAAAGAGTATTTCTAGTCATAGCATTAATTTCATAAGCACTCTTTCTAATCTGATTCGTAGGAGGGTTATTAGGAATTTCATACCCATCTATAAAAAAATTCCATAAGTCCATACCTAAAGCCATCAAATATGAATCCATCCTAACTTTCCAAAAGAAAAACCAGATCCATCAAAAAATGTTACTTTGTTTCTAAAATAATTATCCCATTCCATCTCGAATCCACCTTAAGTTGTTAAAATATTTCAAAGAAACTTGGCTCTGATACCAATTGAAGGGAACACAATCTATTGAGAGTGGGGAGAATCAATAGATTAAACAATTCAAAACAATTTTGGAATTAATAGATTTTTAACATGAAGAGCATTGAACCAAAAGTAAAATAATCATAGCACAACACAAGATCGCACATAACTCTAGATTTTTATGTGGTAACTCAGATAGGTAAAAACCATGGTGAGAAGCTCTCTTAAGAAGAAATATAATAGTGAATCTTTACAATATAAAGTAGGCACCAACCCAACAGAGACACCAATCCCCAAATGATTTAGTAGGCACCAACCTATAGGAGACACCCATTGCCACTAGAACAAAGACACCAATCCATGCTGGAACAATACAACATGAAGTAGGCACCAACCTATCGAAACAAAAATAATGGCAGATTTGAGATGACACCAGTAGACACATTGATACTAGTACACTCCTTTTCTGCATGCTTCTACTATGACACAACTGTACATCCCAATAAGTACTTTCATTGTGGTCATTAATGGATTCACTTTTCTACTCTCATGGATACATACTTGAATGCATTGATCAACTAATACTCTTACTCTTGATGATACATAGATGTATTTGAAAATTTTAAATATATACATGACACTACATTGACACTCTTCTATGTCAGCTAGGAATCTACACCAATCTAGAAAACATAGGATGAACCTAAATTCAAATTACATTAAATGTGTAATACAAGGGTCTAATATTTCCATAGACAACACTTGACATCTTATGCCACTAAGGGAACCTTAAATAGGTCCTATCCTCATTCCACATGCTTGAAATCATTACCGCACACTTGTAGTCGTTACCACACTTTCCTTGAGCTTGATGAGAATTTTGATACTTCAAACTCCTCACATATTGAGCCACACCATTAAAAACTCAGGAACATGATAGAAATAATGTAGGTAAACTCTCCTTCCAAATTGCAAGGCTACAATGCATTTTTGAAAGAAAATCCACCCATATTAAGTAATCTCTTTGTCCAAAAGATATCCTCCCGAAGCACCACAAACATTTCTTACTACGTACTTGACATGGTATGATAAATACATGAACTATCTGAGAGAATTCATGCCATGAAAAAATGATACAAGATATGATTGATTAGATAGGCTACACACTATCAACCAACACACTACCTGAACCTTTAGATTGTTGTCAATACTTGTACTCCTACAATCTTTCTTCAACTTTGACAACCTTCACATCTGACAACCTTCATACCCTTTTGATAACCACTCACAATAGTAATGACCTACTAACATTAGTTTGACATCCATGTAAACCTATGCTTAACAAATATTCCTTTCTTTAGCATTATTTTGACATGCCTTCTTTTCGACTTGATCTCTTAAGGGAATCTTAGGAATATCTTATCCATCCATAACCGATTGTAAAAACTCAAATCCTAGGGCCATCAAATATGCTTCCTTCCTTACTTTCCAAAAGGAATAATTGGATCCATCAAAGAGTGGTTCCTTATTTAAAGACAAACCTTATTGAGCCACTAAGTGTACCATCCCAAATCTACCTCAAGTTGTTAAGATTTTCCAAAGGAACTTAGCTCTGATACCAATTGAAGGACACACAATATACTAAGAGGGGGGTGAATCAATATATCAAATCTATTTAAAACTCTCTAATTCAACATGAATTACCATTATTCACACAATGAACACTAGATATACATGGAAACCTAGAATGGGAAAACCACGGTGAGAAGAGCTACTTGGATTTATTCCAAATCCAACCTCACAAAAATAATGAATAACTTAAAATCATGATGTAGGACCAACCTACGAAAGACACCAATCCTCTCTTGTATTTGTAGGCACCAACCTACTAGAGAAACCAATCCCAAATATAAAGATCTGAGCACCAACTCAATAAGACACAAGTCCTACTAGATTACATAGATATAAGATTTGTGGATATTCAATATTGATCACACAACTTACACTTGATTTTATCTTCATTTAGATTCTCTCCTTCACAACTTATGATATTTTGATGATGGGACACAGTGATTGAGATGCAACTCCCATTACATCACCCGAATTATACTTGCTCGCACAATTACACACTAATATAAACTATGATGATTAGCCATTATATGCATCCCATTACATTAACATCATTTCATGTCAACCAAGAATCTATTAACACCATCCGCAATTAGCTAGTTCAGCTAAGGTGGACCCTAAATCTAAATTTATATGAAACATGTAGTGGGTCATTCCTAAATCAAATTTATTAACACCAATAAAACATGATGTTATGTGCTTCCCTTAGGTAACTTAGCCTAGTTCTGTTTCACATTCACACACTATCTTTGGAGAGTACACACTACAAGCCATTGTCGCATCGATCTGGAACATCAACCTGTTTAATTAACCAACATAGTGACACTTCTGACACTTTAAACTTTCTACCTGATGAACATAATTATGAAAAATATAGAATAAGAGAAACCATGTGTATAATAATATCATTTCAAACCATAGGACATAACTTGCATCCATGAAGAAATGAAGATCAAAACATGTTACCAAAATAATCTCACTGTCTAGGTAACTTACCTCACATATTTCAGATAAAACTTCTAGATACTTCCATCAACATGAATAAATGTTATATGATACCACAACATTCCTCAATTGATTTTAGAAGCTCAGACATGGAAAAAGTAATTAAAATTTAATTCTAACCAATTTTCTAAATTCTCACCAATCTATAGACATCAATCTTTTTGACATCAGTGAGCACCTTTGGCATCAATGACAACATATGTTTAACAATATCCCCCTTTGTCATTGATGGAAAAAAACAAAATGCTACTAGCACATGAAGACAAATCTAATTATCAGGAATAGGAATTCCCAACAGTGTTGATCTGCCACTTCACATTGAGTTCCACTTTATCCCCTTAGAGAATTTAGCATATTGAGTTTCATTTCTCCCCCTTTGACATCAATGAAAAAGATCAACTGCTTACTATACAATCCAAAAAATCGTCTCTTGGATAGACTCCCCTAAGTCCATACTTCAAGTAGACCTTATAAACACATTGCTTCTACACAACCAAGTTCAAAAAAACTCTACAAGACTACCAAGCCTACTTTTAGAAAGGATTCAATGCTCCCTCTCAATCTATACTTCCTCTTGATTAAAGAGGAGGGAGCAACAACTCCCATCTTATGTAAGAGAAACTCAAAGGTCTACTTGGGAAGAGGTTTTGTAAAAATCCCTAGTATTTTCTCCTTAGTTTCAACGTACTCCAACTTCACCTCTTTGTCTACACCCTTCTCTCTCATAAAATGATACTCAATTGCAATATTATTTGTCCTTGAGTACATCAACAGATTCTTGGAAATATTTATTGTAGTAGTATTGTCACAAAGAATGGAAATGGGTTCATCAAGCTCTATTTTTATCTCCTTCAGGTTTTGCTTCATCTATAATACTTGAGTGCAACATGAAGTTGGTGCAATGGACTCTGCTTCTACTATAGATAAAGATACTAAATCTTGCTTCTTACTTAACCTGGATACAAGATTGTCACCAAGAAAGAAAGATCCACCACTTGTACTCTTCTTGCCATCAATGTTTCCTACCCAGTATACATTTATGTATGTAGTTAGTGTGGATTTTTCTCTTAGGATACCACAAACTAAAATCTATTGTAGCCTTCAAATATCTGAATATCCTTTTTACTACCTTGACATGAGTTCCTTTGGCATTTCCTGAAATTTGGATACCATCCCAACTTCTTGCATTATATCTAGTCTAGAAGCAATCACATACAATAAACTACCAATCATTGACTTGTACAAATTCTAGTTTTTCAAAGAAAATTCATCATCCTTACTTAATTTACACTCGGTAACCAAAGGTCTACTCATCGTTTGCATTCTTCCATCTTAATCTTTCTTAACATTTCTTTTATGTACATGATTTGAGAAATGAATATACCTTTGTCTGATTGAGAAATCTGTAGACCAAGAAAGAAAGAGAATTCATCAAGCATTGAAATTTCAAAATCACTTTGTTTTGCATCTTGAAACTCTTTTCTCATAGCATCACTACTGCTTCTGAAGATAATATCATCAACATAAACAACACCGATCAGTAATTGATCACCTTCGATTTTTATATATAAGTTACTATCTATGCTACCTCTCCTAAATTTTTGTTGTTGTAGATATCTATCCAATCTGGAGTACCATGCTCTAGGAACTTGTTTGAGTCCATAAAGTTCTTTCTTTAGTCTACACACAAAAACCCGATTATCTGAATATTTGAATCCTTTTGATTGTTCAATGTAGACTTATTTTTCTAATTGTCAATTCAAAAATGTAGACTTAACATCCATCTAATGTACCATGAAATTCTTGAATATTGATAAGACAAAAACATTCTAATTACTTCCAACCTTTCTACTAGAGCAAATGTCTCTTCAAAATCATTTTCCTCAACCTGAGCATAACCTTTGCATACAAGTCTAGCCTTGTTCTGAATCACTTTTCCATCTTCATTCAACTTATTTCTAAAGAACCATTTGGTACCAATGACATTTTGTGTTTGGGTCTTAGAACTAATTCCCAAGTTTCATTTTTCTTAATTTGAGTAAATTATTCTTCCATAACATCTAACCAACCTTTCTCTTTGCTTTCCTCCACATAGGAGCTTAGTTCAATTTTTTATAATGTAGAAATGTAAAAATGTCTAACGTGTATCACACATATTAATATTGCATTTTTCCATCATTATTCATCATTTCATCATCATCAATGCATTTCCATCATTTATCATCATTTGCATTAATAATCCCCTTTTAACATCATTTTCATCATTTAACCCTAATTTCCTTTATTTTTTAAATAATCTTGAATTATTTAATTAATTCATCATTTCATTTACTAATTATTCCCTTCATCATCTTAATTGAATAGTTTTTAAATATTTGATTAGATTAATTATATATATTATAATCTCCTATCATTAAATAATTTTGATTATTTAATAATCCCATCTTTAATCTCATCCCATTCAATGGAATATTCTTTTCCAAAAAGAGCATATTATCATCCTCTCTAATTCAATAATTTTTAATTATTTAATTTTCTCAATTTCCCTCCACAAAGCATATTCCTAAAGAATATTCCTTTTTTAAAAATATCTTTGACTTTTTCTTGTCTCAATCATTTCTAACCCTCCATTTTGAGATCAAATCTCCACCCTTCATCTTCAAATATCTCAACCAATTTCCTAAATTGTGGAGATATTTTGAGTTGCAACTAATCTAATCCTCTCATCTTCCTTGATTTACTCTCCTTTGTGGCTATTAAGTATAATATTGACCCTTCTTTGTTGGCATTGAGATTCAATCCAAACCCTTGATCCAAATCATGAAATCTATAAAATCACTCTCATTCCTCCATTTTTATCACCTAGAATTTGAGTATTGAGATCATGTTTCTTTGAGTTTTGGGAGCATTTAAGTATTCATTTAATCTTTCATCTATCATCTAGGTCATCTTGAGCTTTTGCAAGCATGAGGAAGCTAAGATTTGAGCAATCCAACATCCATGAACAAGATTCTCCTCCAAATAGGATGTAAAGTTTGTGTATACATTGAATTCCTAATTTGATTTGAGTTTACTAATCACTTGATTGTTTGAATTCTTTGTGTAGTGCATTCAATCTCATTGGTAAGTGGGTTTTTGATCATTTTATGTTTTGGTTCTTTGGATTTCTACCATAATTGAATGAATTATGATCTATTTATGAATTTCCATTTAACCCTCTTACATTTTTGGCATGCTTGTTGGGACCCACATCCCTGAATTTAACAATTCTTGTGAGTTTTTTGTGATTTGTAGGTTTTCTAAGCATGTCTGCTTCTAACAGAGGTCGTGTTTGTGCATTTTATTTCCTTAGTTGAAAATCTGGCTACATCCGTCCACTTAATAGGGTTGCAATTGATGATCTGGCCATGTCTACACAATCTTTTTTAAGGGTTTTTGATCATTTTTCTAATTGTGCAGGTAATAGAACTGCGTTTGCACCTAAAAAAATGCAATTAAGATATAGAGCCACGTTTGTTAGTAACAAAGCCATGTTTTCTTCAGAGAGTGGTCATATTTTTCAAGGTAATCACATTTTTTGTTTTGGGTTTAGGGTTTCTAACATCTATTTTTTCCTCTCAAGTCATGTCTACAACATCAAGCCACGTCTACACAACATCATGTTGTGTTTACATCAGAGGGGGGTCACAACTGTTAATCAGGCTGAGTCTATTAAGGAGGATTATCACATCTAAGGTATAATAGTGTCATTTTTGTTTGCTTTTGTCACTTTTTTTCATTCTATTTTTTTTGGTTTCAGATTTTGCTAACCCTAACCCTAACCCTTGTCTTTTATTTTTGTTGTAATTTATCTAAATAGTTTGTGCAACATTATGTTGGGTGTGAAAACAAATCACTTGCAAACTACTAACATTTTTTGTGTTGTAGGGTTTGAGTAGTTAAAGATTATTTATCAAAATTCTAAAACATTTGTTTTGCAACCCTGCTTGTCAAAGAAATTATCAAGAAAACATTATGTTTTCATTTTTCTAGATTAGCTCACATTTGCTTTTGGTGCTCATAAAATGATCTTGTTTGTCGTACTTGGTCCTAGGTTAAAGTGTACATATCCTCTCTCCTTGCTCTTTGTGTGATCTTGGTTGACAATAAATACCTTTGAATTGCATTATTTTTTAGGGTGTTTCGTATACACATCCTCTCCCCTTGCGCCTTGTGTGATCCTAGGTGAAGAGAAATATCAATATACTTAAGCCTTCACCATTTTATTTCAGTAGTGAGGGCCTGCCTATGGATTTAATCACCCTAGGGACAACCTCCAATGTGTGTTCAGGTGAATTATATAACATGAGGGAGAATGAAAGTTATACCTCAAAGTGGTTTTGCCAACATCATTTGAAGCCAAGCCAAAGGATCCTTTGTCCTCCGAGACTAGCTAGTGATGAGAGTAGGAGATCCCCTCCCAATTTCAAGCTATTATAGGTGGGCCCATTGTTCATTGAGTCAGTACCACCATTGATTTTTTAGAAGCCTAAGACTATTTTGGTTTTCTACTATTTATGATGCAAGGAATGTAGATCATACCTTGAAGTTACTTACCACATATGGTTCTTGGTTGAGGTGACACGGTTCCTTGTTGGGATTTGATCCTTGCAAGGAAAGAGGTGTTAAGGTGGTCCATGAACTTAGCATACTCTAGTTACCCACTCCTTTTTCTCATATTTAAAAACACCTTTCAGGGTGTGGTAAGCTCACATATAGTAGATAATCCTATTACTACTAGCTAGGTTGTACTTGACTGGCATGTTTTCTTTGTGCTAAACCAGTGAAACTATTAGTGAGATTTGTGGAAGAAAGATTGCATCAAATATTCTACCACCATTGGAGTCAAATTTTCTTGCTTTGTCTATTGTGTGTTATCACTTGTTGTTTTCAACAAAACCATATTAAACATCAGACCTTTAACATTAGCCTAAAAAATTATCAAAATAGTCATCAAATACTGGAAAAAAACCCAAAACCATGTTTTCCTAGCAAAAAGGTCACATTTGCACACCCTATCACATCTTACTTTACATTCTACCACCTTTGCATGGTATACTATCACTTTTGCATAGCATTCTACCACCTTTGCACAACATACTATTGCTTTTTTCCTATCTAGCTTTTTGTCAATCATTTTTCCTACACAGTAGTGCCTCTTCTTACTCTGTCACATTCGGTTTTGCATATGCTCGTGTTTTCCTAGAGTTCTATTGCATTTGAAAAGACAATAGTCATGTTTTATTTCTTTGTTTAATTTTTCTATCCTTAAAATTTTTGAAACTTGCAAAATTTTGATCCTAGACATTGTCATAACCTTTGTCATAGTAGACCTATACCTTTACACAGTCATTTGCACCTTCAAAATTTCAAACATACCATCCTTCAATTTTCTTTACTTTGGGATTTCCATCATAGTCTTTTGGACAAACATCAATTAGATTAGTATTAGACCATTATCAACAACCTTAGACAACAACAACCCCTTTTGGATCATCCTTTCACATCATCCTTTGTCAAAGATCAAACTCTCATTTGGATACCATATCAATTGAAACCTATCAACCCATCATCTTGCTAGTGTCTCTTGATCCAATCAACCTATCATCTTGTGGTCTTATCTAGTTTAGTGGAAATCATCTTCCCTCTAAGCTTGCTAGATCACTATCATCCTTCTTTACTTGCACTCACTAGTCTATTTCAAGTAGAGATATCAACCTATCTTTTTACCAACACCTTGAGACCTAGCTACATCAATCAAATTCAATCATCATCTTTGAATCCATAGGTTAGCATCACATCTTAAAAATCCAAAATATACTAATCCTTTTTCCTTAGGATTGAGTCTCAATTTTTTTTTCATCCTAAATCATTCAAAAAAAATAAAAAATCAACATCAATCAACAAAATCTTCCTTGTCCAAAGGTTTACTAACATCCCCCTTTTGAGATTCATCTTGAAAATCAAAACCCAAAACATCAATCAACAACATCTCCTTTTTTCCATCACAATCTATTGTGAATTTTATGACAACCACAAGGTCTCAACATAAAAATTGAATGGAAACTCACACAAGTAGCTCCAGTGGACCTACCACCACCAATATGGAACCTATGGTTGACATGCCATGGGGTTTTAATTGTAATGATGTTCCTCCAACTTATTCCATCCCTCAAAAACACAATGTAAATCCTTCACAACAACCAAATGCCAATCTCTCACAACAACCTAATTTCAATATTTCACAACAACAAAATTTTAATCTTCCCTAACAACACAATGCTACTCCATCACAACATAACAGCAATATTCCATCAATAAATGTTCATCTTCAACATCAAAACATGGTTTCTCAACAACAAAACTAGCCCGCTCAAAACCAGCCCCCTTAACAACAAGATGGACTCATAAAAGATGATAGTGATGAGGAAATTACCAAAGAAGATCTCTTAGAATTCACCCAAGATCCTAAGCTACAAAAGGTAATGGAAAGACTAATTAGCTTGAATCCCAACACATATTTCCTTAGAATTGCACATCACAGTGCCAAACTACCGATGGAATTTAATGTCAAAGCTCTCAAAGATCTAATGTCATTTGTATGGATGAAGATATGGTGGTTAGACACATCCCTAAACCAAATGTATATCCAAAGATACCTCCTATCTTTTCAAAACCAAGAGTACCAACCAATGAGTCGTCTTCCACACAACATATTGAAAATCCATTATATAGACAACCATCTCAATTGGAACAACTAATTTCTGTCCAACATAGTCAAATGGATCCTAACATCTTGGTAGCTCAAAACATCATCCAACAATCAATGAATCCATTCTCCACACCACTTACAACTTACAATGTTTCAATAAATACATGGAGACCAAATGTATCGAGAAACTTGTATGATACATCCTTGTCACAAAATGCAACACCACAAAGAACAAATGTCAACATGCAAAATATGTGTAACCTTTCACCTAGACCTAAGCATCACACACCAAATAAAAAACTCAACATTCACACACAAATACTCACCAACATTACCCCACAACAACACATGGCATCACCAATCTATACCATTCTCTATTTAAACAATCCACCAATACAACAAAAAATCCACCTCTTCACACACAACAACCACCTACCTATCAACACAACACACAAACCAACATTCCTCAAGATCAAAGCATGTATCAAATAACTATTCAAGATAAAATACAAAACACAATACATGCAAAAAAAAACCTCATATTATGACCCTTCATACAATGCACAATACCAAAAATGATTAAAATTCCAAAATCCAGATCCTAATGTCATTTAAAATCAATATGGATCTTCATTTATTCAAACTCTTAATCCACAAAAATGAAACATAAACCCACAACATCAAACTTTCATACCTCTAAAACAGCATATCATTCCTCAATAGCATAAAAAATTCACACCACAACATCAAAACAACATTACACAACATCAATCTCCCAATCCACAACAACAAAACATAAACCCACAACATCAAACTTTCATACCTCAACAATCTATCATTCCTCAACAAAATCAAAACTTCACACCACAACATTAAAACATCAATCCAAAACATCAAACCCTCAATCAATAATACACACATAATATTCCAAAAGGACCCAATCCTTGTTTACAGAAAGATAACATTCCTCAAGGTCCTACACCCACACAAAACCCATCATATAAATCAACATTCATTGCGGGACAACAAAGCTACAATTGTTAGGAAATATTGTATTCAACCCACAATATTAATCCATTTCCTACATAATCCCATGAGAGAAAAACATGCATACAAGTAACCATAATGTATAGAGAAAATAGACAAGCCACAAGATAACACAATATATAGCCTAGGAAAACCCTCAAGAGGGAAAAACCCAGCCTCCAAAAACATCCATACTCCATCATAATATTCAAAAATAAATTAATACAAGAGTAACAATGAATACTCTAAAGCATCAAGCCTCTCCAATGCATCCTCATGTGTCCAAGCATGAATCCACACATCCCATGCCATGCTTCACATATGCACTCCTCAAAAAGACTCAATAATGACAACCCACTCACCTAGCTAACCTTAACCACTAAACATTTGCTTGCCTTTATAGATTCAAGTTCACACAAATACAACCAAGTGGTAAGATAAAATTACATGCCACAAAACCATGTGAACACTCAACCACTAATCCCTTATTTAATATTGAATACTAATTTTTCACTTTTTAAATATTTCCCCAATATTAAATTATTATCCCTTGTCTCCCACACATTAAATAATAATACAATGTTACAATACAACATAAAGTGGTCCCCAAATAATTAACTAGTGTGATTAACCACACCACCTAGGTGCATCACAACTAAATAATTATTTAATTACAACATTATAATAAATTAAATTATGCGATGGTGTACAACACCATATCTCAACAATAACATGTGTAATCCTCAATCAAACACAAGTACCAACATAGCATTTCAAATTCAAAACCTTAGCCAAAGGATAATGGATATAAAATTTGGGAAGCCCAAGAAGAGCTACACATTACAAGACATATGTCCCTATCTATTTGATCACAACATACCAATGATCCCCTTTCTAAAAATCTTTGAAATCTCAAAAATTGACAAATACAAAGGAAGAGGACCCAATTGAACATGTGCAATAATTTTCCACAACTTGCATGGATGTCACTTAAAATGACTTATCTAATGAGACTTTTCTTGAGAAGTCTTGGAGGTGAAACCATTGAATGCTTTTCCCATCTACCTCTTGAAATTAAGACTTTTGATGAACTATCCAAAAAATTCATCAACAATTTCTCATATAACATCAAACAAGACATCAAGTTCTTGATTTGTATGAGATAAAAAAAACCAAGGCAATTCATTTGCTTCTTACTTACAACAATGGAGATATAAAGCAAGTAATTGTAAATGGCAAGTTCCCAAGAAACAACTTGTTGAAATCTTCATCTCAAATCTTCAAATCGACGTGAGCTTCCAATTGACTATGCTATAACCTAACCCCTTTGAGGATATTATAGAAAAGGGTTTAACCATTGAAAAAGCTCTCATTACAAAAGGTGTCATCAAATTATATGAAAAACAAAGACCAAGCATCAAATTCAAATGATAAACCTCGCATATGGGAGAAGAACAAAAATATCACTAATGATGGAGTGGTTGACACTAAATTTGTTCAAAACATACAACTACCCCATAATAATCCTCAAAACAATGCCCAAAATAATCAAATGAACTATCCTTAGAACAATCAACAAACAGATCAAAATCAAAACCCTCAAAGAGGACCACCAAGATAAAACAATCCAACAAAATGAAAGTACACTCCATTGGGAGAACCTATTGAGATGGTCTTACACAAATTAATTCAAAAAAATCTCATCAATATTCCTAAACAAAATAATTATGAAGAGACACAATTTAAACCCTCATAGTACAATGAAAATGATCCATGTGAATTTCACCGAACAAAGGGTCATAAGACTAATAATTGCATTAGACTAAAGAACCTTATCCAAGACTTAATTGATAAGGGAGAGGTTGATATCAAGCATCATCCTAGAACCTCCAAAAATAATGACTTGGGTGCTTATAAGGATCCAATCCCTGACCATAAAAAGGGAAATGAAAATTATAGTAAAGCGGCCTATACCTATGATAATGTAGTGGGAAATATCCATGAAGCCAATGACCACATCCATGCCATGAAAATTGTTGGTGAGAGTACTTAGTACAATGTTACTTCACGACGAGGGAATATTACCATCCAAGGAGCCTCATCTCAATCCAAATATTTTACCAAGCCTTCAAATGAGTATAACCTTGTTGACCAAATAAAGAAAACCCCAACCCAAATCTCTATTCTTGAACTCCTTAATATATCTCCTACACATAAAGAGATTTTGGAAAAAGACTCTCCTTGAATCTTTCGTGCCTAATGATATAAACACTGAGCAATTTCAAGCCATGGTTGGGCACATTACCTTTACACACCACCTTGTATTTTCTAAAAGAGACCTTCCCGTACATTCATTCCTTAACCAAGATTTATACCTTGAAGTTTGTATCCATATCATAAAAGCAAAAGAGTTTTGATAGATGGTGGTGCCAACTTCAACATATGTACCTCAAAATTGGTAAAATGGCTTGGATATTCTGATGATGTCATTGAGAAACAAAAAAGTATCACTATAAGAGCCTACAATGATAATGAAAGAAATTCACAAGGTCCCATTAGACTTCTTGTTCAGGTGGGACAAGTAATTACATAAACTACTTGTCTAGTACTTGATCTTGAACTACCCTACAACCTTGTTTTGGGATGCCCGTAGATTCACACAATGAAAGATGTTCCTTCTACATACCATCAGTGCCTAAAATTTCCTTAAAATGACAAGGAAATTACAATATATGCCAATCTAGAACCATTTCATTATTGTGAGAACCTAGAAGAACAATATAAGAAAACCTTTCAAATTTTGAGTAATGATATCTCTTTCCACTCATTCTCATACATTTATCCATCATCCCTCACATCATCTTTAGTTTTTTTCTCATCATCTAATCCACCTCAACCCAACCTCAAGATCCAAGTGCTTGACAATGGATGTGGAGATTATCACTTCAATTAATCTTTTTGCATTGGGAAGCTACCTCCATTACCAAGAACCTATGGATAAATGAAAGAAGTCAAGGAAGTTCAAGTTGTCACTATTGCAATCAAACCTATAGTATTTACTAAATGGGGAGACATGAAAGATGTTGTTGTATTTGAAGAAGACCTTTCTACATGGCTATATAAAGAGGAGAAAGAGGAAGAGAAAAAGCTCCCTCCAATCCCTATTGATCCAAATAGAAAATGTTATTAGTTAGCTAAATGCATGGGATTAATAGGAAAAGGTGGACTTGGTTTGAATGAACAAGGTATGAGAGAGCCCATCGCTGTGGAAAGGTGAAAGAAACATCAAGGACTAGGCTATGGCTCACTAGACAATGTTGCTCCTAACACTGAAAATGCCTCTTGTGAGGAGGGTTCTTCTTCTCCCATGGTTGAGACATTGGATGACTATGATCCTATTGAAAATGACCTATATATCATAGACCTATTTGAAGAAATTTGAATAAACACCATCACTACCCTTTCTTATAACCAATCATCCTAAGCATAAGAACTCCAACTTATCTACCAACAATTAATCGACTGGGATCAACAACAACACGCACTTGCTTTGGACATATTCCTAAAAGATGAAGCCATCGTTCAGTTTATGGGATTTCAAGATGGTATACCACTTGGGGATCACAAAGTTGGATTTGACATTGAACTTGGACAAGAAGCATATTTTGGAAGGGAGATTGAATCTTCTAGTTGAAAAAATCAAAATTAGATCCCCTAGTGAAAACCACAATGTGGAGCTATCAGATCAAGAAAAAGTCAAAATAAAGGACGTATTCGAGGGTGAAAACCTCTCTGAGGTGCTTGAGGATGGAAGATTTGATCTCCCTAGCATCACACAGTATTAGGAGAGGTCAATAGACTTGGTTGAGGATTCTGAACAGATAAATGTGGTAGCAAAAGATATACTAAAGATCGCCTATTATATAGTCTCTCTAGATCCTGAAGAGATTTTTTTTTTATAGCTTTCATAGAAGACTGAAAGATAAATTTTGTCTGGACCTATGCAAATATGCCTAGTTTGTACCCGTCCTTAATGGTTCATCATCTCATAGTTTTTCCTAGAACTAAACCGATGAAATATAAGCTTCTCAAGATGCATCCCCAGATAGGACTCCGGGTAAAAGTGGAGCTACAAAAATTGTTGGATGTGGGATTCATTAGACCTATTGACTATCTTGAGTGGGTGTCAAATTTGGTCCCAATTTAAAAACCCACTTGGGGTATAAGGATCTATATTGACTTTAGAGATCTCAATAAAGCATGCCCAAAGGATGATTTTCCTTTGCCAAATATAGATATCATAGTGGATTTGACAGTTGGTCATAAAATGATCTCTCTTATGGACAATTTTTTGGGATATAACCAAATCAATATATCACCTGACGATCAACACAAAACAACATTCACTTGTCCTTAGGGAATTTTTATTGGAATGTTATGTTGTTTGGCCTTAAGAATGTAGGGGCCACCTACCAAAGGGTGATGACTACTATCTTTCATGACATGTTTCAGATCACCATGGAATACTATGTATATGATATCTTGACACAATATTTATCAAGAAAAGGACACTTGGATAATCTAGCACACATATTTTATAGATTAGAAGAGTATAAGCTACACCTTAATTCTAAGTGTGTTTTTAGCATAACATTAGGAAAACTACTGGGTTATATTGTATCTCGAAGAGGAATTGAGGTAGATCCCACAAAAGCTAAATACATTATGGAAATACCTCCTCTAAAAACATTGAAATAGTTGTGTAGCCTATAAGGAAAACTATAATCAATCCAGAGATTCATAACACAGTTAATAGATAAGTGCCATCCCTTTACACACTCACTCCATAAAGATGTAGCCTTCAAATGGGATGAAAAATGTGAGCAATCTTTCCAATAGATCAAGGACTATTCAACATCTCCTCCTTTCTTGATGCCTCCTATATAAGAAAAACCTAGGATCTTATACATATCAACATCTGCAACTCTAGGAGCTTTGTTATCACAAATTAATGAAAAAGAAAGAAAGAGTGGTGTATTATATCAGTCGTACCTTGTTCGGGTATGATCTAAACTACACACCTACTAAGCGAGCTTGTTTAGTAGTTGTCTTTGCATCCCAAAAGCTTAGTCACTACATGTTGAATCAATAGATCAAGCTAATCTCCAAAGTTGTCACCTTGAAATATCTATTGTCTAAAGCAGCTCTCATTGGTTGAATGGAAAAATGAGTTATCATTCTTAGTGAATTTGATATAAAATTTATGGAAAAAAAGAAATCAAGGGACAAGTAATGGCAGATCAATTGGCCAAAGCTCCTATTGATGATAACAACCATTGATATTAGAATTCCGTGATGAAGGAATCCTTCTAAAAACTCAAGCAAACCGTTGGAGGTTATATTTTGATGGATCTCACACTCAACATGGGTTAGGAGCCAATATTCTCTTTGTCACACCCTAAGGAGATATCATACCTAAAGCATATAGGATTGTATTCCCTTGCACAAGTAATATAGCAGAAAATGAGACACTTATCACTAGATTAAAAATGGTTGTTGAATGGAAAATAAAAGAGCTACAAGATTATGATGATTCCTAACTGGTCATTAGATAGGTGAATGATGAATATCAAACTAAGGATGATAAGCTACTTTCCTATATGAGGATGGTTGACAATTTCAAGAAATATTTCCTAGTCATTCTTTTTTAGTAGATACCAAGAGTCAACAATAAGGTTTTTGATGCAATGATTGCTATTAATTCTCTTCTTGATGTGCCAAAGAATATTCCTAAGTGTGAATTCCTCAAGGAACAACTATTTATACCTACATTCAAGGTCTTAGAATTCAAACTTGTGTGTGATGTTGGCCCTGATTCACCTTGGTATCAAGACATCTATGCCTATATCCAACATGGAATCATACCCCCTAGCCTTACCAGTAACCAAAAAAAAAATTTGATCCATCGAACCACACATTTCAATATCCTTGGAGATACCTTAAATGTTGATGAAGCCTTGATGCTACATTGCTTTGATGTCTCAACTCAAAAGAGGATTGAACTTCCTTATAGGAAGTATACGAAGGTGTTTGTGGGTCTCATTCTAGTGGACCTAATCTAGTTAAGAAGTTGCTTAGAACTAGATACTATTGGCCATCAATGAAATATGAATCTATTCAATTTGTAAAGAAATGTCTTCAATGTCAACAACATAGTGATCTCTTTCATGCACCTACATAAGAATTGCATCTGATCACTACACCTTGACCCTTCTCACAATGGGGACTCAACCTTATAGGCAAGATATCCACCACCTCATCAAATGGACATAAGTTCATCATAACTACCACAAAGTACTTTAAAAAGTGGATAGAAGCCATACCCCTAACATACATTACTGGAAAATAAATAGTGAATTTCATCCTTAACTATTTGATTTGTCATTATGATATCCCCCAAACAATCATTACCGATATGTTTAAGAATCAAGATGTCTATGAGCTTTCCACTACATTCTATATCCAACACCACTTCTACACCCTATATTACCCCCAGGGAAATGGACAAGCATAAACATTTAACAAAAGAATCCTTAAGATCCTTAAAAAATTGTTAATAATGTCAATTGTGATTGGCACCTTTAGTTGAACCCTATTTTGTGGGCTTACAAAACTAGCATCTGCACACCCACAAGTGCAACACCTTTCTCCCTTGTATATGGAACCAAAGCCATTTTTCCTATAGAGGTCGAGATTCCTTCTCCAAGGGTATCCTTGAAAGATCTTGTCATCAATGAAGACTATTGAGTATCCAAACTCCATAAGCTTTATCTATTGGACAAAAGATGTTTGAGTGCTTTAAACTATCTTCAAGCTTATCAGAATCATCTCAAACATAACTATAACAAAAGGATCAAGAACAAAAGCTTTCAAGTTGGTGACTTAGTTTTGAAAGAAAATAAAAAAGTTCAAATTTACCAGGATGGAAAAGGGAAATTTGAGTTGAACTGGTTAGGACCTTTTGTCATCACAACAAGCTACATCTCTAGCACATATTTGTTAGCTACCCTAGAAGGTGAACCCCTAGTAGAACCAATCAACATTAAACATCTCAAAAATTTATATACCTAACTCATTAGAATATTCTAAGAAAAAAAATTAAAAAAAGTCAAATAAGTAAAAAAAAAATCATCACCCTTGATGAAAACCTGGCAAACAGGCGTCTTGGTGACATAAAAAAAGAAAATATCAAAAAAATAGTGAAGAGAAATAAATCATCCTTTTAGTGAAAACCATTTTTGTGGTGCTTCTAGGATAGGTACTATGGTGAAAACTTGGTAAACAGGTGCCATGTTTGAATAAGTCCTGCATCACCATCTATCGCATCCATTTCTTTCCATCCATCCATCCCATAATAAATGTGCATCCAATCATGAATTGATAACTTGTTAAGTGTCGAACCTCTCTGCACCATCTTCCATTTGCACTATTGCTATCCTTCATTTGCATCATCCCATTCTCCATAATAAATGTAATCTCATTCCAAATTGGGGGCATCCTCCTAAACTTGGTAGATGGATTGGATCCTTTTTCTAACCTCAACTTGTGTAAATCTAGAAAAAAAAATAAATCCAAATAACTCCAAAAAATCAAAAGCATCCAAATAAATTCAAAAAATCAAAAACATCCAAATAACTTCAAAAAATAAAAAACATCCAAATAACTTCCAAATCCAAAAAAAAATCCATATAATCCTAAAATTCTAAAAATAAAAAATAAAAAATGTAAACAATCAAAATCCCAAAAACATTGGTGGTCGTCTTGGTATGAGCCACCTTGAGTCAAATAATCAAACTACAATGTCTCTACTTGTATAACATAGGAAAGGCCATCATCAATGAGCCCATAAGGCATTAGTTTAGTCCCCTTAGGTCCCCCCTCTTGGTCTCTAAAATCCTTCAAAAAACCAAAAAATCTAAATAACCAAAAAACACCAAAAAAATAGCCTCAAATAACCTCAAAAGCATAAAAACATTCAAAAAAATCTACAAAATCCTATCTCTTCTATCACCTATCTGCAATAAACTATCCATCCATAATAAAACAAACCATCACCTTCACCTTTTTACAAATTAATCAAACAAGCAAAGAAAACATCAAAATTCCAAAGAATTCAAGAAAAAATCATAAAGACTTGATCATTATCAGACTAAAACAACACCCGAGTGTTAACTACCTATCTATCAACATTAGACTCAATATCAACATCCTAGAATGTGCCTTAATGGATAGATTATTCCTACAATAGGCATCATTTATGGATAGCCTCTCTAAACATACAACATTTTTGGCAAGTGATACAACAACTTTGTCTTTTTTATTTTGGTCCTTTCTTTTGATTTATCTTATTGTCTTATTCTTATGACCTCTCAAGGATGTCCATAAGGATTTAGAGAGGAAGGAAGGTGGAATGGTCATTGATTTTTTATGTCACATTTGTTGGATATTTTTGCAATACAACCATGGTGAATACTTTCCTTCTGTGTATGGAAGTTGTTTCAGGAAAACTAAAGTGGCCTTTCATGTTAGGTTCTTCATACCTCTCTGTGCACTGGTCCGAAATGCTCTAAAATTCTAACCCAGACACTCATAAAAAAATATTTTGTATGTCTAATATGAACAAGAATAATCCGTTTGGAGAGTCAAAGTCTACACAATAGATACAAAGTTGTTGTGGTCATTAATACCTTGGTGCATTGTGTTTATTTGCTACATTAATAAGGATTACTATGATGAAAATTACTTAGTAATTTTCCTTGAAGCAAAAGCATATTCATCACATTTTCATACATCATCAATCATTATCATTCATCCATCAATCATACACTCACATCTATCATCATAACATATGGATTTTTCAACAAATTGGATCAATATCATTAATTTATTCTTTCTTCCAATCTATCTAACTATTAGTTTACCTATCATCTTCATCCCGCATCATACCATTAGTAATACCGCATGCATCCTACATCCATAAACTCATCAACACATCTTATCATATTATTCATATCACCATATATCAAAAAAACCAAAAAACCCATATGAGCATATTATAATCTATAACATCACATCCTACATCAAAAGAATCATTAGTATCGACATACCATAGACCATATATCATCAATATCATATCATAACTCATCCATTGCTTAATCATAATCATCAACATATCATAAACATCAAATGCATTCATAACCATTGCATGCAACATGAATAAACATCAGGCACATTAAAAATCATCTCATAAGATGACATATGTTGCATAAGAAATGGTTGTATCTCATATATCATCAAAAATAAATCAAAGTGTCTGATACATCATCATCATCATAACATGTGTAATACATATCAACTGAGTCATAATTTACATATATATATGAGGCTCAAGGACCAATGAATGCATATACAATGCATCTACATCAAGTCTCTCTATAAATAATAACAAAAGAATAATGTTTAAATCTCTCAATCCCGCGCTCTTTATCTAGAGCTGGTCCATGCTGAGAATCATGGGTTGAGGATCTATGATCATGCTCACTATGGCCTAGAGATTAGTGTGGCTGCAAAAGAGGACCTAAGGATTGTACCAATGGTCTGCAAGTTCTCCCTGTCCCTTATTTGATGGTGGGGGTGGTGCATGTGGAGGTTGCTAATGCTGGTGGCCATCACCCTGTCCATCATCCTACTTGTCTCTCTAATCATGCTGATTTCCATGGTCTTGGTGACCATCATTCTCCTATACCTATAACTTTTGTTTCTCTACAACAACCCTTAGTCTGTATCGAGCCTCTTGTCTACCAACTGCTCCTCTCCTCCCCCTTCCAACAACTCCGACAAGAACTCCTAGAGGGTGAGTGAATCTAAGAGGTCTTTGTCAACCCCACCATGCGTCATAGTCCATGGTAGTACCTAGGTCATTAGGGCCTATTTCCCATCCCCAACCAAGTGGATCCAATTATTAGAACTCTATGGTGGTGGTCCTCAAAGAAGCCTTGGGCCCCCATGCTCCAAACTTCCTCACAATCCTTGCAAATTTTGCATGGTAATCAGGACCTGGAATAGTCTGTCTCTCACCAAACTTGTGGAGAACCTAGCAGATAGGTCTCCAGTATAGTATCAACTCACCTAATGAGCCAGCGAGTCTGGTGACAGTATGAAATATGAGAAATTTCATCATCCCATGCCTTATAGTCTAATATGGCCTTCAAAAAATTTGTGTCATGTCATAAAGAACAACTCTCCAATACTACAACCTACCTGGCCACCTGTAGTGTAGGTAATCATGGTACCTATAAGAATATGGATCATGTGAACCCCTCACACCAATACCTAGAGACTGTGTGACAATGATCCTCTCCCATGCCCACACATGTAGTAAGTCAATTCTTGTAGAGATAATGGTCCCTCCTTGATAGCAAACCTAATGCATGTCATGATATAAATGAGAAAGTATACATGGCCCCCACACATATCAAGTTCCATCTATCATCATACTCTTAATACATCTCCCCCATCCAACTAGAAATCACCAAGCCATCTATCAGGCATCAGTGGACCTATAATCAAACTATCTAAGATAATGCTGATATCATGTACCTCCATGATGTAGGGAGTCAAATCAATCTACCCATTGGTAACAGTCAATCGCTGCTCAGAGAGCATCCTAGCCATGCACCTAACACCTCTATCAATGACATACTCAATGAGCTCCTTATAGATAGGAATCCTCAGGATGTGCCAAACATCCTCTAGAGTAATTGTGCACTCTCCTCTTGATAAATGAAAGTTTGCCATCTCAGATCTCCATCTCTCAACAAGGGTTGTCATCATCACTCTGTGAGCATGAGTCTTTGACATATACACAATATGATCTAGCCCTACTGTTTGGAGGAATTAAATCTTGAAATATTAAATGTGAGCTAGTTGGTCAAGCAATCAAGGTCTATGCTCTCATGTAGTGTATTCTGCAAGAATTGAACCCACGACATAAAAGTTACTAAAAATCTTATAAAAAATGTTAAGTCTACAGTTAAGTTGAGCAAACATGTCACTTTTCACAAATGCGAGTCTATTTTTATTCAAACTTGTCACATTTCTACAAATGTGAGCCTATTTTGTTGCAAATGCCTCATGCTTTAGCAATCACAATAAAGCCCTAAAATTTCTACTCATGTGGTTGCATTTTTCAAACATGATAGGACAAAGACATCACACTAAAGCATATGCATTGGGTTTTTGCAATGGTGCCACCTTGAGGAAAATGCAAGCTCCCTAAAGCTACAAACATGGTCATCTTGCAACAAATGTGACAACCCTGAAGATTGTCATGTTTGTTCATCCTACATTTGGCTAAGAATTTGAAGTGCAAAAATATAGTGAAAGAAAAAGTTAGAATATTGTGTACCTCAATCCTTGCGCCGATTGGCCATTGGTACTGTCGAACTACTCTTGCATGGTGTGGTGCTTCTAGAACTCATTCAATTGTGAATCAATTTCTACAGCTAGAAATCATTAGAGAGTAGAAATCCGAGAAGGTTGAGAGTGCAAATGAGGAGCCATTGAACCCTAATTGACTATTTAAGCCTCCAAAAACCTAGGATTTTTCCTGTTGCAACCCTCTTGAGGCATCTTGTGAGCATCTTGCTTTCTCCAGATTATTATCCACAACCCCTAGGGTCTTATTTTTCATCCTCTTTGCATCTGCACTAGTCTTTATCCTTGTCACGAGATTGACCTAAAATGTGATTTTTTGGCCAACCTCCCGAGGGGGTATCCAACATCCTACTATCCTTCTATCATTTTTTGGTGCACAGTGGGGCATCTTTAAAAAAATTTCAATTTGGATTTGAGCATTGAATGTCTTTATACAATGCAACAAGTACATTGTGTCCAAGAGGGGAAAAATGAAGACATGTAAAAATACCTAAAATGTATCACACATCTTAATATTGTATTTTTCCATCATTATTCATCATTTCATCATCATCAATGCATTTTCATCATTTCTCATCATTTGCATTAATAATCCCCTTTTAACATTGCTTTCATCATTTAACCCTAATTTTCTCTATTGATTAAATAATCATGAATTTTTTAATTAATTCACATTTCATTTACTAATTATTCCCTTCATCATTCTAATTGAATAATTTTTAATTATTTGATTAGATTAATTCAATATTCTTCTAATCTCCTATAATATTTAATAATTTAGTTATCTCATCTTTAATCCTCATCCCATTCAATAGAATATTCTTTTTCAAAAAGAGCATATTCTCATCCTGTCTAATTAAATAATTACTAATTATTTAATTTTCTCAATTTCCTCCACAAAGAATATTCCTTTTTCAAAAATATCTTTGAATTTTTCTTGTCTCTAGCATTTCTAACCTTCCATTTTTAGATCATATCTCACCCTTCATTTTCAAATATCTCAACCAATTTCCTACAAATGAGATATTTGAGTTGAAACTAATCTCATCCTCTCATCTTCCTTGATTCACTCTCCTTTGTGGGTGTTAAGGTGTAATCTTGACCCTTCTTTGTGGGCATTGAGATTCAATCCAAACCCTTGATCCAAATCATGAAATCTGCAAAATTACTCTCATTCCTCCATTTTCATCACCTAGAATTTGAGTATTGAGATCATTTTTCTTTGAGTTTTGAGAGAATTTGAGTATTCATTTCATATTTCATCTATCATCTAGGTCATCTTGAGCTTCTACAAGAATGAGGGAGTTAAGTTTTGAGAAATACAACATCCATCAACAAGATTCTCCTCTAAATGGGATGTAAGGTTTGTGTATACATTGAATTCCTGATTTGATTTGAGTTTACTAATCATTTGAATGTTTGAATTCTTTGTGTAGTGCATTCAATCTTATTGGTAAGTGGGTTTTTGATCATTTTATGTTTTGGGTCTTTGGATTTCTTTCCTAATTGAATGAATTCTGATTTTTTTTATGAATTTCCACTTAACCATCTTATAAATAATAATGCAAAGTGTACATTTTCATTTAATTTCTGAAATTTTCTCTAAGTCTAAACCCCATAGTCCTTATCTCCTATAATTTGATCTTCAAAATGATTTTTTTGAACATATCTAGCCAAATTCTTTGTAACTATATTCTCAGACTTAATTTATGAGTCTTCATCATTATTGTAGATTAGATCTTCATTATCATCTTCATCTAGAGTATCAATACATTGTATTGTTTCATCAATACTTACATTGAAACTTTCCACAATCCTTTTCAATCTTTTGTTATAATATCTATATGCATTTCTTGTCATAGAATAACTAGGAAAATACCTTCATCAAATCTAGAATCAAACTTACCCAAATGTTCCTCATCCCTTTCGATCTAGAACTTGCTTCCAAATATCTTAATATGTCTAGCTAAATTTGGTCTTCTTTTCCACAGTTCATATGGTGTTTTAGCAATCTTTGGTCTAATTTGAGATCTATTCAAAATATACACTACAATATGAACTTCTCTCCAATACATATCTAACAACTTTTCTTGACTTAACATTGTTGTAGCCATCTCTTGTATGTTCTGGTTCTTCCTTTCAGCTACTCTATTCTATAGTGGGGTTCTAAAGTAGAAAATCGTCTTTGGATCCTAGGAAGGTCTTATAATTCATCATACCTATCAAAAGTAAATTCTCCATCTCTGTTTGATCTTAGACATTTAATTGTTCTTCTGGTTTCATTCTCAACCATAGCCTTAAATGCTTTAAACTTATTAAACACTTTTTATTTTTCTTTTAGATAAGTAATCCAAGTCATTCTAGAATAATCACCAATGAGCATCATGAAATAATTGTCACCTTGTATGCTCTTTGTCCTCATTGGTCTGCATAGATCAGTATGAATCAAATCCAATGGATTCATTGTAGAATATCCCTTAGTATGAAATTTGGTCCTTGTTTTCTTTCCCTCATGAAATGGTTTGCAACTAGTAGACTAAGGATTCTTGATATTTGGCATGTCTCTTACCATTTCTTTTAAATTTATCCTCAAAATATCATCAAAATTGATTTGTCTCAATCTTCTATGCTAGAGCCAACTCTCTTCTCTTTGTATTGTGAAATAATTTTGTTCGTTTACTTCACTGAGATGATATACATCGCTATCAATCCTACTTCCTTTTGCAACTAACTCACCGATATTGTTCTTTTTTATTTCACAACCTTTAGCACTGAATGATAGCTTGTAGTATTTATCACACATTTGAATTACACTCAAAAGATCAAGTGCTTCAATCCTTCTATATATAGAGCATCATGAGTTTTTGTCTTTTTTCCATCAAGACTCAAAATACCCTTACCGGTAATCTTAGCAACAAAATTGTTACCAAGGGTTATAGATCATCCATCAAACTTTTTAAAGTGGATTAACTTTCTCGTCTCTAGTCATGTGACTTGAGAATCCATTTTCAATGATCCATATGTTCTTCTACTTTTGTGCATGCAATGCAGTCTAAGCCACCATAGATTTCTTTGATCTTTTCTCCTTTGGTTTCTTCTTCCAAACCTTTATTTATTCTCAAATTTTGGACTAGTTCCTTTTGTGTCTAGTATAAGAAGACACAATTTCTTCTACAATTTCTAGCAATATGTCTAAAATTGTTGCACTTGTAGTGTCAAAAAAAGTATCCCCTTTCACACTTAATTTGGGAATAATTAATATTAAAATGAGCTTAATTATGCATTGATTTAGTGTTGTAATGTGTTTTACACATTCACGTTAAGTTTAGGACCCTTCTTAATAAAATAGACTTAATGATGCCTTATTTAGGGTGTTGTATTTAAAGTGTATCTTTACACTTTCACACTAATCTAGGGTCTTATTAATTAATTGAGGTTAATTATGCCTTAATTGGCCCCTTCAATACAAATCCAAGCTCAATTAATTATAGATTTTGATGGATAAATCTTGACACTTATAAATGACATTACACAAAACTTAATTTTTGACTTGGTGTGTGTGCTAGATTAATGACCTAGGACCCATTCACCACTTGGCAAATGGGTCCTTGCTAGTTCCTAGGACCCCATTTTCAAAAGATCTTTCACATTGTCTGAAGTGTGTCCTAGCTAAGTGAGCTAGGGGTCCTCACTTAGATCTAGGACCCCCCCTTGGGATATGTTTTTGGCAGTATTTTAATGATTTCAAATTCAAGATTTGATGTCAGCTTGTCTTATTTGAATTTCAGGAATTAAGAATAAGATGAGTATAAATATAAGGTTATTTCACATAGTTTCATCTAAGCTTTCAAGTATTCAAGTCCTAATAGAAAACTTATGATCAAATGAGCATTTAAGAGCATTTATAAGGCATTCAAGGGAAAAATTATTGAAGAATATTGTAGTAATCAAGAGTCATTTCATCATGTCAAAGGTTTAGTGCATCATGCATGTTGTTGAGCTAATGTGTTGATGTAGTATTCAAGATCCTATTTAAGCATTGTTTCTAATCAAGTTCCATGATCAAGATCTACATTCATTGAGGCCACTTCATGCTAGATTACAAATTTGATATCCAAGGTTTCAACTAAGGTGTGGTGAGTTGTGACATTGTTGTTCATTCATCATGCATTCATATTTCATTTCCAGGTTTAACTACCAAAATGGGGTTTGACTAAGGAAAACCTCTATTCCCTAACATCATTTTATCCTCTTTCATGTGTGATTACAGGTTTTAGATTGAAGATCAATTGGAGAAAGTTGTAAAAGTTGTCGAAGTTTCTAAGAAAGTTATCAAATCACAAAAACTGAGCTACATGATTTATTTTTGGCTTTTCGACAATGCCCAACTAGGATATGGAGTGTAGACATTGAAGAATAGAACTCAAAAATTGATTTTCCAAAGCCCTAACAAGAACCCATTCACCATGTGGTGAATGAGTCCTCAGTGAGGTTAAAAAAAATCACTTTTTGCAATAGGTACACATCATTTGACCCTCTTAAATCCTACCTTTTGAATGCTATATTAGTTAGGTTTGATTTCTAATATTTATTTATGCATTATAATGCTCATAATTGAATGAAATTATAAGAGAATTTAGGTGCATCCATTTTGTCATTCCATTTTGGATCACACCTATTTTTCTTTGTTTCAACACTTGTGAAAAATAATATTGAAATTATACAAAGATACAAATACATTCCTACTAACAAAATCATTTCTTCTTGCTAATATCTTTCTACAATTCATAGCCTTATGACCAAAATTATTGTAATTAAAATATAGTAACCAAAAAAAGAACAATAGAATGTGGTATTGTACCCTTGTCCTCTTGATTTTTTCCTTCCAGATATTCTATTCTATCAATGAACTTGGATGAAACCATCATTCAATGCCTTGTTTTCATTGATTGTTACAAATTGCTTGGCCTTTGAACTTCTAGAGCCATTCCTTTCTAAATTCTCAACAACAGACTTCACAAGCTACTCAATCACCTTTTTCTTCTATATATCAATAAACCAAGACCAGTTTTGATATGTGATAATCTTTATCTTTCATTTATTTGATCCAAGATCTCGGTGCTCTTCCCAAACTTTAAATTCAACTGATGATTCTTTTTTCAAAATATTTTCATAGTGACACAATATCCACTTCAATTTTTTCATAGTGAGAAGAGTTGCTTGGATCTACTATCCAAATATAGCCTCACAAAAATAATGAATAACTTACAATCATGAAGTAGGAACCAACCTACCAAATAAACCAATCCCCTATTGTATTTTTAGGCACCAACCTACAAGAGACACCAATCCCCAATACAAAGATTTGAGCACCAACTTAATAACTAAGACACCAATCCTACCAAATTACATAGATAAGATTTATGGATTTTCAATGTTGATCACATAGCTTACACTTGATTTGATCTTCCTTTAATACTCCGCTTCACAACTTATGATCTTCTAATGATGGCACACCGTGATTGAGATACAACTCCCATTACATCACCCAAATTACACATGCTTGCATAATTACACAGTAATCTTTAAAATATGATGATTAGTCATTATCTACATCCCATTACATTAACATCATTTACTGTCAACCAAGAATCCCTTAACACCATTTATAATTAGTTGGGTCAACTAAGGTGGACCTAAATTCAAATTTGTACGAAACATGTAGTGGGTCGGTAATAAATCAAAATTATTTCCACCAATAAAACATGATGTTGTGCACTCCCCTTAGGGAACATAACCTGGTCCTATTTCACATTCACCTGCTATCTTCAGAGAGCACATGCTACAAGCCACTACCACACCAATTTGAAAAATCAACTTGGTTAATTAACTAGCATAGTGACCCTTCTGACACTTCAAACTTTTTTCCTGATGAACATAAATTCTAGAAACTCTGAAATAAGAGAAAACATGTGTAGAAATAATCTCCTTTCAAATCATGGGAAATAACTTGCATCCATAAAGAAATTCATAAACAAACATGTTACTAGAGCTATCTCATTGTCTAGGTAACCTACTTCAAATATTCTGGATCAAACTTCTGGATTACTTTCATTGACATGACTAGATGTAGTATGATACCACAAACATTCCTCAACTAATTTCAAAATATCAAACATGATAGAAGTAATTAAAATTTAATTCTCACCGATCTTCTAAATTCTCACCAATCTACAGACATCACTTTTTTTTACATTTGTGAGCACCTTTGACATCAATGATAACATATGTTCAAAAAATATACCATCAAATAAAAAAAAAAAGATTGAACCTCAAGTGTCTTCGAGAGATAATACAAAGACAAAGAGTTCTTTATAAGAGAAACCCTAAATGATAAAGGGATTAGATCATGACAAGTGTCATCATCCTATGTGATGAGACATAATGATCTAATAATAGCTCTCTAGTTAATAGAAAACACACTCCTAAGTTTAGCTTAAATGCATGAGAATAAATTGTCCTAATAATCAATTAAATATTAACTAATTATTAGCTAATGCTTGATTACTTTAATATTATTACTACTATTGTTGATTTTTATACATTTAATTGAATGTATATAAAAATTATCATAAAGTAATAATATGAAAATATCAATAATATGTTTTTGATTAGATAAGATGCATTTGTTGGGCATAGTACCCATTACATGATGAGCCCAAAGGGACAAAAAAAGGACAAGATCAACAAAACATTATAGAGTCCAAACTAAAACAACCATAAACTAGAAAGAAAGCAGACACAACACCCAGACAAGAGAGACCTTGAGGGAATTACAAAAGACATGGTTTCAAGTCATTTACCTTGAGGGAATTAATCTCCAATCTTTGAGAAAATAGATTTTGTAATATCCTTCAAAGTAGTAGTTATAGATTTAACATGGAAAGTAGAGGCCCCTTCCATCTAGCTAGCTTTATTTGAAATATTTCAAGCATTGAACACCAAATGGATGTAGGGAATTTATCTTTGAATAATAAAATTCTAAGACAAAATGAAGGGAGGTTCCCTTTCCTACATCCAATCATCTTAAAAATTTATTTTTCCTTTCCATAGGTGTGTTTTGAAAGAAAATAGTAATCTTAGGAAAGCTAATTTTTCATCCTAAAAATTCTTTAAGATGAAAGAATAATTTTATTTATTTAGCTTCCCTCATAATTGCTTCCCTCAAAATAATAGTATTGTTGAAAAAATATTGATGTGACACTGGTAGGCAATTAGATGTAGGCTTCAAGCCTTTAATTCTGAATTGCTAAATGGTGGCCATGGGGCTACAACCTAAGTTCTTGGAAAAGATAATGAATAAAATGGGGGATAAAGAATCCCCTTGCCTTAAGCCATTATAGGATTTAAAAGAGCTAGCTAGAGACCCATTAACAATGATAGAGAATATGGCCAAAGAGATGGAATTTAAAATAATGTTATAAACCTTCCCACAAAACTTAAATCTTTAGAGATTTTTCTTGAGGAAAGCTCAAGAAACTCTGTCATGAGCCTTCATCAAATCAAGTTCCAAAAAAAAGGTATATTTTCCACTCTTATCCATAGAATACAACACATCATGAAACAAATCAATCAAATCCAAAACTTGTTAATTTTATAAAATAGTTTTTAGATGAAAGACCCAAGTCTTAGAATTTTATAAATTGAGTTACATAAATTGATGTGCCTAAAATTAGGAAACTCATTCACTCCACCCATTTTATGAATTCAATAATATTAGTGTATTCTATACATCATAGTAAAAAGTGTGGTTTAATATATTATCTATTATCATAAGTTGAATAAAAAATTCATCTTTAAGTTTAGGCTTATTTTTCTTGTAATGCATAGTTTTTTGGACAATAAAAAGTTGAAAGATATAATGGATAGTGCATTTTCCTTGAGACGGGTGATAAAATGAAGACCCCCATTGAGTTTCAAGGTTAAATAAAGACATGATTAATCAACCAAACAACAATTAAAAGAAGAAAAATATAAGCATGCCAATACCTACTATAGAAATCTCTCATACAATTCTTCACACAATAATTAGTATATTTTACTTAGTTTCATGATCGTATGACCTATAACAATACACACTACAACAAACTTGGATGAAATTTAACATCAATATTTATAATGAAATTAATTAATCTTTGAAATCCAATTATTATTAAAATCTTGGAGAGTTTCCCCTTTTAAATTAATACATATGGAAAATTCGACTCATGTGAATTGTTTAAAATTTTCTTTAAAGAAAATTGGTCTCATGGAATAGCTTGTTTGTAGAGTATGTTCAAAATGGATTATTTACAAAGAGTAAAGGGAGTCATCTTATTCAAAATTATGTTTAGAGATGTGGAGAAACACTATTAAAAAACCATTTTCATTGTTTAACAGATGTCCATTGCTTGCTACAAAGCTCTTGTTTTAATGCAATTGTACATAGTCAATTGAAATTATTTCTTAGAGATGATTGAATATATTAAAAATCACATGTTTTTCACATCCCAATAATATCTCTAACCTAAAATAGGAAAAAAAAATGTATAAATTGAAAGTAAAGCTTAAAAACTTCAAAATTCTATTGTAAAATGTAAATTAAAACTATATCATGCAAAGCCCCTAAATTGTGCTCTAGACCATTTGACATGCCTAATATTGATGTCCTCTTTTTCATGGGTTGTAGTAGCCTTGTACGTTTGAAGAATCACGTAATTATGCTTTGACAAAGGGCTTTTTTAGTGATATAACTTAAAGAAAATACATTTCCTACTAGGAATTCTGAAAGGGAGGTCCAAAAATGCCCTTTAATATAGTTTTTCATAGATTAGAATTCAATGGTCTTTTGAGAATTGTGTGCACATCTACATTTTGCATTGGTAGTGCCAACTACAACACTTGATGAAATTCCTCTATCTTTTATGCTTTAATGGATGTCCACACCATTCTCCCCCACCAATCTTCTATCATATCATCATTAATATTTTCTTCCACCTATTCCTTTGTAGAAAATAGATGATATACCATCCCTAATAGGGTTTTATAAGCCTATGTCCTCTAACAACCTACCTACCTTCTCCAATCACATTCATCCAATGTATGTTTTGGAATAAATGAGGTATAGGTAAAATAATTTTAATCTCTTATGTGATGAAAATTAGTCCTTGCAACAAGTACTTAAAAAATGGAACCTAAATGACATCTTCATCAAAATAAATTAATAGTTGTAATATTGAAATTTGGATATCCATGTCAATTTATATTTAGTTTTTGCCCCATTTTGATAGAATGTAGTAAAGTAATTATATGGTAACATGTGACACACTCTTGTGTTTAGTTGGGCTTATTCTCTATCTTTCATCTTGTAGATAACCACTTCCCTTCATTAGATGGATTTGAAATCAATGAAAACCATATAAACCAAGTATCAACCAATATGCATCCCTCATTATTTTACCCAACTTTTGAATTTTCATCTAAAGATATATTTTATTTAAATTCATTTATTACCATATCCATATCATAGGAATGTCGATAAGTATACATGACAAGTAAATTTTATTAGTATTTGATTTATATAAATTAAATTAAATATTTAATCTTTGTAAAAATGTCTTATTTAAAATTCATTTTTTTTATTGTATATTAATTACTACAGAGCAATATATCCTTCTAAGATGGGGTCTTGATGATGAACCAATAAGATGATATCAACTTTGTCCTTATTCTAGCATCAAACCAAGGTGTTGTTGAGCACCATCAACAAATAGAGTAGTGTACCGATCCATGATAATTTAAAATTGAGCACTAATAATAGATGTGACAATAAATAATGCTCATTGGCAGGAAGTAAGCAAGAGCAATAGTTATGAGTAAAATATTAAGCAATAATGATCATAAAATGATAAATATAATAATATTTTATTTTATGGATGAATAATATGCACAATTTTTCATTGGTATTAGAGTTAATTTGGGTAATTTTTAGTTGGTATAAGATTCAATAATTTTATATTCAATATTTATCTCTTCTTACTTTTTTAATGGACAAAAAATGATTCTTAAAAGGGATTAAACATTTTTAGAAATATAATACTAGATACAACAATAAATACAAAAGATCAACAAAGACAAAGCTACAAGAACTCACAACACTATGACTATAACCAACAACTACATGTTAAAAAAATAACATAGAATAAACATACAAACCATAGGACAAAAACTCCTAGCATATTAGGACAACTTGAAGCCAAAGAGTTTTAGAGAGCCCTAAACCAAAAAATTTCCCTAACCACTAAAATATTGGATATAGATATATTCCTATTTATTCTTAACTTTTTAATAACCAATATAAAACCCAAAGATAACTTAGAGTAGGAAGAATACTTCATATCAAAAAAATATTTAAGTTTGATTCCATTTCTCTTTTACCCTTATTTGGTGAAAGCAAACTTATGGAAGGAAGAATTGATTGAATGGAGTTGATATCATTAACTGTTTAAAACTCCTTGTTACCAATAGAATCATCCCCCCTTCTCATGTCACATGAGCCATTCTCCTGCAGTTCAAAAGAGAGAAATATTAAATTATCAGAGATTTTGGGCTAAAATATAGAAGCATTCAAAGATTTTACACAAATAAGATGGTGCTTCTAAATTTAATTTCATTCAATACATATTATATATATAGGATTGACATATCCTATATTATATGAGGATTGTTATACATCCTGCAACAACTCCATTTACATAGATGAGTTGTTCTAACAACTCATAATACAATCTCGTATAACCAAATACAATAATATTTTAATAAACCTTACTCACAATAATATTAAGTTGTTTCTCAACAACTTAATATTTGTTACACATACTTATAATGCTAATTTAAACATGTGAACACTAATCTCTAACTGGAAATTGATTTTCCAGAGCCCTAGCCAGAACCCATTCACCATGTGGTGAATGAGTCCTCAGTGAGGTTCAAAAAAATCACTTTTTGCAATAGGTACACATCATTTGACCCTCTTAAAGCCTACATTTTGATTGCTATATTAGTTAGGTTTGATTTTTGATATTTATTAATGCATTATAACTATCATAATTGAATGAAATTATATGAGAAATTAGGTGCATCCATTTTGTCATTCCATTTTGGATCACACCTATTTTTCTTTGTTTCAACACTTGTGAGAAATAATATTGAAATTATACAAAGGTACAAATACATTCCTACTAACAAAATCATTTCTTCTTGCTGAATTCTTTCTACAATTCATAGTCTTATGACCAAAATTATTGCAATTAAAATAGTAACCAACAAAAGAATGATAGAACGTGGTATTGTACCCTTGTCCTCTTGAAGTTTTCCTTCTAGATATTCTATTCTGTCTATGCACTCTGATGAAACCATCATTCAATTCCTTGTTTTTATTGATTCCTACAAATTGCTTGGCCTTTGAACTTCTAGAGCCATTCCTTTCTGAATTCTCAACAAGAGACTTCACAAGCTACTCAGTCACCTTTTTCTTATGTATATCAATAAACCAAGACCGATTTTGATATGCAATGATCTTTGGTTTTCATTTATTTGATCCAAGTTCTCAGTTCTCTTCCCAAACTTGAATTTTTTTATTTTTCAAGATCTTTTTATAGTGACACAATATCCACTTCAATTTTTTCACAATCCTTATCTTTTTTCAAAAATATTTGTGTCAAAACTTATTCAATCCTCTTGTCTAGTGTGCTCCCTTGTTTGGCCTCCATGTCCATTTTGTAAGGGTATGAGCCCTTCCTAACTTTAATATAACAAAAAATTCTTCAATCATATTTTATTCTTCCACTCGAATATTTAGATCAATGACCATTTTCTTTGCCTTCTCAAGATTATGAGATAATTTGTCTTTAGCTTTCACTTCTTAGAAAATTCTTTTCTTCAACCTTTTAATTTCCTTTCTGGTGTAAAGCAATTCTTCCACAAGGTCTACTTCAACATCACCATCAATTCTAAAATTTAGTTCCTCATCTTCTTTAGAGGTTTTCATATCCATGAAAATAGATTTTTCTCCTTCATTCTCAGAAATGGCTTGGTCATCATTATCAAATGGGTATCCTTCCTCATTGATAAAGAAACTCTTCCGATTTTTCTGAAACTTTTTCTTTTTTAGAAATGACTTCTTCTCATCATTGCTAGATTGTTTATATGGACACTTAGCCATGAAATGTCCTACTTCACAATAATTAAAACATTTGAAAGGAATCTTACCTTTATACTTTTTGGAACCTCTATGTAACTTTCTGATAAATTTTGCTTCCTCCAATTATAATTCATCATCTAAATCTAGATCATCTTGTTATTTGATAACTTGAATGTAGCCTCTTTCCTTAAAATTTTTTCATTCTAAATCCTTATTTCATAGGTATTAAAAATTCCATGTAAGTCATCCATAGTTAGAGTATTCAGATATTTAGCTTCTTCAACAACATAAACTTTTGTATCAAAATTTTGGGGAAGGGATCTGAGTATCTTTTTCACAATCATACCTTTTTTAGTTTTTCACCTAGACCTTTGATAGAGTTGATAACCTCATCAAGTTGGAGTAGGAATGTGGAAATGTTTTCTTCTTCATTTTTAAACATTCAAATTAACCTCAATGAGTTTGAATCTCTTCTTCTTTAACCTTATCATCACCTTCATAGATGTTGTGTAAGTTCCTTCATTGTCTTGAAATGCATGATCTTTACAAACTCAGAGTTAGATATAAGCCACATAAAATAGCATTCATTACTTTAGCATTATTCTCACAAACCTTCTTTCTAACCTGATCTCTTGGGGGACTTTTAGGGATCTCATATCAATCCACAACTGATTTCCAAACCTCAAATCCTAGGGCCATCAAGTATGCTTCAATCGTTACTCTCCAAAAGACATAATTGGATGCATAAAAGAGTAGTTCCTTATTTGAAGACAATCCTTTTTGATCCATTGAGTGTGCCATCCCAAATCTACCTCAAGTTGTTAAACTTTTTTGAAGGAACTTGGATCTGATAACAATTAAGGGGCACACAATATACTAAGAGGGTGGTGAATCAGTATAACAAATCTATTTAAAACTCTTTAATTCAACATTAATTCCCATTATTTAATTCTCCAAACATGAATCAAAATAACTAGTATCAATCAAGCAACATGGATGGAGAAATTCAAACAATGAACACCAGACATACATACAAATCTGGAATGGAAAAAACCATAGTGAGAAGAGTTGCTTGGATCTACTATCCAAATCTAACCTTACAAAAATAATCAATAACTTACAATCATGAAGTAGGAACCAACCTACCAAAGACACCAATCCCCTGTTGTATTTTTAGGCACCAACCTACAAGAGACACCAATCCCCAATACAAAGATTTGAGCACCAACTCAATAACTAAGACACCAATCCTACCAAATTACATAGATAAGATTTATGGATCTTCTTGATGTTTATCACATAGCTTACACTTGATTTTATCTTCCTTTAGATAATTCGCTTCACAAATTATGATCTTCTAATGATGGGACACAATGATTGAGATGCAACTCCCATTACATCACCCAAATTAAACTTGCTCACACAATTACACACTAATCTTTAAACTATGATGATTAGTCATTATCTACATCCCATTACATTAACATCATTTAATGTTAGCCAAGAATCCATTAACACCATTTATAATTAGTCGGGTGAGCTAAGGTGGAACTAAATTCAAATTTGTATGAAACATGTAGTGGGTTGGTCCTAAATCAAAATTATTGCCACCAATAAATCATGATGTTGTCCGCTCCCCTTAGGGAACTTAACCTCGTCCTATTTCACATTCATGTGCTATCTCTAGAGAGCACATGCTACAAGCCACTACCACACCAATCTAAAACATCAACTTGGTTAATTAACTAACATAGTGACCCTTCTGACACTGTAAACTTTTATCCTAATGAACATAAATTCTAGAAACTCTGAAATAAGAGAAACCATGTGTAGACATACTCTCCTTTCAAATTATGGGAAATAACTTGCATCCATGAAGAAATGCATAAACAAACATGTTACTAGAACTATCTCGTTGTCTAGGTAACTTACCTCAAATATTTTGGATCAAACCTCTGGATTACTTTCATTGACATGAATAGATGTAGCATGATACCAAAAACATTCCTCAACTGATTTCAAAATCTCAAACATGATAGAAGTAATTAAAATTTAATTCTCAGCAATCCTCTAAATTCTCAGCAATCTGCAAACATCACTTCTTTATACATTTGTGATCACCTTTGACATCAATGATAACATATGTTCAACAACTATATCATCAAATGAAAAAACTTATAGATTGAACCTCAAGTGTCTTCAAGAGATAATACAAAGAGGGAGATTTATTTATGAGAGAAACCCTAAATGATAAAGGGATTAGATCATGACAAGTGTCATTATCCTATGTGATGAGACATAATTATCTAATAATAGCTCTCTAGTTAATAGAAAAAATACTTCTATGTTTAGCTTAAGTGCATGAGATTAAATTGTCCTAATAATCAATTAAATATTAACTAATTATTAGCTAATGCTTGATTACTCTAATAGTATTACTACTATTTTTTATTTGTATACATTTAATTAAATGCATATACAAATTATCATAAAGTAATAATATGAAAATATCAATAATATGTTTTTGATTAGATAAGATGCATTTGTTGGGTGCAGTACCCATTTTACGATGAGCCCAAATGGCCAAAAAAAGACCAAGATCGATAGAACATTATCGAGTCCAAAATAAAACCAACATAAACCAAAAAGAAAATAGACACAACACCTAGACAACAGAGACCTTGAGGGAATTAAAAAAACATGGTTTCAAATAGTTTACCTTGAGGGAATTAATCTCCAATTTATGAGAAAATAGATCTTGTAATATCCTTCAAAGTAGTAGTTATAGATTTAACATGGACAATAGAGGCCCCTTTCCATCTAACTAACTTCATTTGAAATATTTCAAGCATTGAACACCAAAAAGATGTAGGGAATTTATCTTTGAATAATAAAATTCTAAGACAAAATGAAGGGAGGTTTTCTTTTTTGCATCCATGCATCTTAACAATTTATTTTTCCTTTCCATAAGCGAGTTTTGAAAGAAAATAGTAATCTTAGGAAAGCTAATTTTTCATCCTAAAAATTCTTTAAGATGAAAGAATAATTTTAATTTATTTAGCTTCCCTCACAATGGCTTCCCTAACAATAATGGTATTGTTAAAAAATTATTGATGTGACACTACTAGGGAGTTATATGTAGGCTTGAAGCCTTTAATTGTCTATTGCTAAATGGTGGCCATGAGGCTACAACCTAAGTTCTTGGCAAAGATAATGAATAAAATGGGGGATAAAGAATCCCCTTGCCTTCTAGAGGATTTAAAATACCTAGCTAGAGACCCATTAACAATGATAGAGAATATGACCAAAGAGATGGAATTTAAAATAATGTTATAAACCTTTCTACAAAACTTAAATCTTTAGAGAATTTTTTATGAGGAAAACTCAAGAAATTCTGTCATGAGCCTTCATCAGATCAAGTTCCAAAATAAAGGTATATTTTCCACTCTTATCCATAGAATACAACACATCATGAAACAAATCAATCATATCCAAAACTTGTTAATTTTACAAAATAGTTTTTAGATGAAAGGCTAAAGTCTTAGATAGAATTTTATAAATTGAGTTACGTAAATTGATTTACCTAAATTTATAAAACTCATTCACTCCATCCATTTTAGGAATTCAATAATATTAGTGTATTCTATACATCATAGTAAAAAGTGTGGTTTAATATATTATCTATTATCATAAGTTAAATAAAAAAATCATCTTCAAGTTTAGGCTTATTTTTCTTGTAATATTGCATATTTTTTTGGACACCAAAAAGTTGAAAGATACAATGGATATTGCATTTTCCTTAAGATGGACGATAAAATGAAGACCCTCATTGAGTTTCAAGATTAAATAAAGACACGATTAATCAACCAAACAACAATTAAAAGAAGAAAAATATAAGCATGCCAATACCTACTACATAAATCTCTCATATAATTCTTCACAGAATAATTAGTATATTTTACTTAGTTTCATGATTGTATGAACTATAACAATACACACTAAAACAAACCTAGATGACATTTAACATCAATATTTATAATGAAATTAATTAATATTTTAAATCCTAGTATTATGAAAAAATCTTGGAGAATTGCCCCTTTTAAATTAATACATAAACTCATGTGAATTGTTTAAAAAAATCTTTAAAGAAAATCTATTCATGGAATAGCTTGTTTGTAGAGTATGCTAAAAATGACTTATTTATAGAGAGAAAAGGGAGTCATCTTATTCAAAATTATGTTTAGAGATGTGGAGAAACACTATTAAAAAACCATTTTCATTGTTTAACATATGTCCATTGCTTGTTACAAAGCTCTTGTTTTAATGCAATTGTACATAGTCAATTGAAATTATTTCTTAGAGATGATTGAATATATTAAAATTCACATGTTTTGCACACCCTAGTAATATCTCTAACCTAAAATAGAAAAAATAATTGTATAAATAGATAGTAAAGCTTAAAACCTTCAAAATTCTATTGCTAAATGTAAATTATAACTATATCATCCAAAGCCCAAAAATTGTGCTCTAGACCAAACATGCCTAATACTGATGTCCTCTTTTTCATAGGTTGTAGTAGCCTCGTACGTTTGAAGAATCATGTAATTATGATTTGAAATAAGGCTTTTTTAGTGATAGAACTTAAAGGAAATACATTTCTTGCTAGGAATTCTGAAAGGGAGGTCCAAAAATCCCTTTAATATAGTTTTTAATAGACTAGAATTCAATGGTCTTTTGAGAATTGTGTGCACATCTACATTTTGCATTGATAGCGCCAACTACAACACTTGATGAAATTCCTCTATCTTTTATGCTTTAATGGATGTCCACACCATTCTCCCCCATCAAACTTCTATCACATCATCATTAATATTTTCTTCCACCTATTCCTTTGTAGAAAATATATGATATGCCATCCCCAATAGGGTTTTATAAGCCTATGTCCTCTAACAACCTACTCACCTTCTCCAATCACATTCATCCAAAGTATGTTTTGGAATGAACGAGGTATAGGTAAAATAATTTTTATCTCTTATGTGATGAAAATTAGTCCTTGCAACAAGTACTTAGACAATGGAAGCTAGATGGCATCTTCATCAAAATCAAGTAATAGTTGTAATATTGAAATTTGGATATCCATGTCAATTTATATTTAGTTTTTGCCCCATTTGATAGAATGTATTAAAGTAATTATATGGTAACGTGTGACACACTCTTGTGTTTAGTTGGGCTTATTCTCTATCTTTCATCTTGTAGATAACCATTTTCCTTCTTTAGATGGATTCCAAAACAATGAAAACCATATAAACTAAGTATCAACCAATATGCATCCCTCATTATTTTACCCAACTTTTGAATTTTCATCTAAAGATATCTTTTATTTAAATTCAGTTATTACCATATCCATATCATAGGAATGTTGATAAGTATACATGACAAGTAAATTTTATTAGTATTTGATTTATATAAATTAAATTAAATATTTAATCTTTGTAAAAATGTGTTATTTAAATTTTTTATTTTTATTGTATATTAATTACTATAGAGCAATATATCCTTCTAGGGTGGGGTCTTGAGGATGACACAATAAAATGGTATCAACTATGTCCTTATTCTAGCATCAAACCAAGGTGTTGTTGAGCACCATCAACAAATAGAGTAGTGTACCAATCCATGATAATTTAAAATTGAGCACTAATAACAAATGTAACAACAAATAATGCTTATTGGTAGGAAGTAAGCAAGAGCAATAGTTATGAGTAAAATATTAAACAATAATGATCATAAAATGATAAACATAATAATATTTTATTTTATGGATGAATAATAAGCACAATTTTTCATTGGTATTAGAGATAATTTGAGTAATTTTTAGTTGGTATAAGGTTCAATAATTTGATATTCGATATTTATATCTTCTTACTTTTTTAATGGACAAAAAATGATTCTTAAAAGGGCTTAAACCTTTTTAGAAACCAAATACTAGATACAACAATAAAGCCCAAAGATCAACACTGATAAAGCTACAACTCACAACACTATGACTATAACCAAAAACTACACGTTAAAAACCAATAGCATAGAATAAACATACAAACCACAAGACAAAACACCTAGCATATTAGGACAACTTGAAGCCAAAGAGTTTTAGAGAGCCCTAAACCCAAAATTCTTCCTAACCACTAAAATATTGGATATATATATTCCTATTCATTCTTAAATTTTTAATAACCAATCTAAAACCCAAAGATAACTTAGAGTAGGAAGAATACTTCATATCAAAAGAATATTTAAGTTTGACTCTATTTTTTTTACCCTTATTTGGTGAAAGAAAACTTATGGAAGGAAGAATTGATTGAATGGAGTTGATATCATTAACCTTTTCAAACTCCTTGTTACCAATAGAATCATCCCCCCTTCTCATGTCACACGAGCCATTCTCTTGGGGTTCAAAAGAGAGAAAGATTAAATTATCAGAGATTTTGGGATAAAATATGGAAGCATTCAAATATTTTACACAAATAATATGGCGCTTCTTAATTTATTTTCATTCAATACGTATTATATATATAGGATTGACATATCCTATATTATACAATGATTGTTATACATCTTGCAACAACTCTATTTACATAGATGAGTTGTTCTAACAACTCATAATACAAACTTATATAACCAAATACAATAATATTTTAATAAACCATACTCAATAATATTAAGTTGTTTCTCAACAACTTAATATTTGTTACACATACTTATAATGCTAGTTTAAACATGTGAACACTAATCTCTAACTAGAAATTAATTTTCCACAACCCTAGCTAGAACCCATTCACCATGTGGTGAATGAGTCCTCAGTGAGGTTCAAAAAAATCACTTTTTGCAATAGGTACACATCATTTTACCCTCTTAAAGACTACATTTTGATTGCTATATCAGTTAGGTTTGATTTCTGATATTTATTTATGCATTATAACCCTCATAATTGAATGAAGTTATAAGAGAAATTATGTGCATCCATTTTTTCATTCCATTTTGGATCGCACCTATTTTTCTTTGTTTTAACATTTGTTACAAATAATATTGAAATTATACAAAGGTGCAAATACATTCCTACTTACAAAATCATATGTGCTTTCTGAAGTCTTTGTACAATTCATAGCCTTATGACCAAAATTATTGCAATTAAAATAGTAACCAAAAAAAGAATGATAGAATGTGGTATTGTACCCTTGTCCTCTTGAAGTTTTCCTTCCATATATTCTATTTTGTCCATGCGCTTGGATGAAACCATCATTCAATTCCTTGTTTTCATTGATTGCTACAAATTGATCGGCCTTTGAACTTTCAGAGCCATTCCTTTCTGAATTCTCAACAAGAGACTTCACAGGCTACTCAGTCACCCTTTTCTTCTGTATATCAATATACCAAGTCTAGTTTTGATATGCAATGATCTTTGGCTTTCATTTATCTAATCCAAGATCTCGTTGCTCTTCCCAAACTTTAAATTCAATCGATGATTTTATTTTTCAAGATCTTTTTATATTGACAAAATATCCACTTCAATTTTTTCACATTACTTATCTTTTATCAAAAATATTTGTGTCAAAACTTATTCAAGATACTCTTGTCTTGTGAGCTCCCTTGTTTGGCATCCATGGCCATTTTGTAAGGGTATGACCCCTTCCTAACTTTAATATAATCAAAACTTCTTCAATCATCTTTTCTCCTTCCACTTGAATCTTCAGATCAATGACCATTTTCTCTGCTTTCTCAAGATTATGAGATAATTTTTCTTTATCTTTCACTTCTTCAAAAATTCTTTTCTTCAACCTTTTAATTTCCTTTTCGGTGTAAAGAAATTCTTCCACAAGGTCTACTTCAACATCATCATCAATTCTAAACTTTAGTTCCTCATCTTCTTTAGAGGTTTTCATATCCATGAAAATAGATTTTCATCCTTCATTCTTGGAAGTGGCTTGGTCATCATCACCAAATGAGTAGCCTTCCTCATTGATAAAGAAACTCTTCCAATTTGTCTAAAACTTTTTCTTTTTTAGAAATGCCATCTTCTCATCATTGCTCGATTGTTTATATGGACACTTAGCCATGAAATGTCCTACTTCACAATAATTAAAACATTTGAAAGGAAACTTACTTATATAATTTTTAGAACCTCTCTGTAACTTTTTGATAAAGTTTGCTTCCTCCGATTATAATTCATCATCTAAATCTAGATCATCTTGTTCTTTGATAACTTGAATGTAGAATCTTTCCTTATTTTCTTTTCATTCTCAATCCTTATTTCACAGGTATTAAAAATTCCATGTAAGTCATCTATAGTTAGAGTATTCAGATCTTTAGCTTCTTCAACAACATAAACTTTTGTATCAAAATTTTGGGGAACAGATTTGAGTATCTTTTTCACAATCATACCTTTTTCAGTTTTTCACCTAGACCTTTGATAGAGTTGACAACCTCATCAACTCAGAGTAGGCATGTGGCAATGTTTTCTTCTTCATTTTTAGACTTTCAAATTAACCTCAATGAGTTTGAAACTTTTCTTGTTTGACCTTATCATCACCTTCATAGATGTTGTGTAACTTTATAATTCCTTCATTGTCTTGAAATGCATGATCTTTACAAACTTAGAGTTAGATATAAGCCACATAAAATAGCATTCATTGCTTTAGCATTATTCTCACAAACTTTCCTTCTGACCCGATCTCTTGGGGGACTTTTAGGGATCTCATATCCATATACAATTGATTGTCAAACCTCAAATACTAGGGCCATGAAGTATGCTTCCATCCTTACTTTTGAAAAGACATAATTGGATCCATAAAAGAGTAGTGCCTTATTTTAAGAGAATCCTTTTTTGATCCATTGAGTGTGCCATCCTGAATCTACCTCAAGCTGTTAAACTTTTTTGAAGGAAATTGGCTTTGATACCAATTGAAGGGCACACAACATACTAAGAGGGGGGTGAATCAGTATAAAAAATCTATTTAAAACTCTATAATTCAACATTAATTACCATTATTTACTTCTCAAAACATGAATTAAAATAACTAGTATCAATCAAGCAACATGGATGTAGACATTCAGACAATGAACACTAAATATACATAGAAATCTAGAATTGAAAAAACCACAGTTAGAAGAGTTGCTTGGATCTACTATCCAAATCTAGCTTCAGAAAAATAATGAATAATTTACAATCATGAAGTAGGCACCAACCTACCAAGGAAACCAATCCCCTATTGTATTTTTAGGCACCAACCTACAAGAGACACCAATCCTCAATACAAATATTTGAGAACCAACTCAATAACTCAGACACCAATCCTACCAAATTACATAGATAAGATTTATGTATCTTCAATTTTAATCACATAGCTTACACTTGATTTGATCTTTCTTTAAATACTCTGCTTCACAACTTATGATCTTCTAATGATGGGACACAATGATTGAGATGCAACTCCCATTACATCACCCAAATTATACTTGCTCACACAATTACACACTAATCTTTAAACTATGATGATTAGTCATTATCTACATCCCATTACATTAACATAATTTAATGTTAGCCAAGAATCCCTTAACACCATTTATAATTAGTTGGGTCAACTAAGGTGGACCTAAATTCAAATTTGTATGAAACATGTAGTGGGTTGGTTCGTAAATCAAAATTATTGCCACCAATAAAACATGATGTTGTGCACTCCCCTTAGGGAACTTAACCTGGTCCTATTTCACATTCACCTACTATCCTCAGAGAGCACATGCTACAAGCCACTACCACACCAATTTGAAACATTAACTTGGTTAATTAACTAGCATAGTGACCCTTCTAACACTTCAAACTTTTATCCTGATGAACATAAATTCTAGAAACTCTGAAATAAGAGAAACCATGTGTAGACATACTCTCCTTTCAAATTATGGGAAATAACTTGCATCCATGAAGAAATACATAAACAAACATGTTACTAGAACTATCTCATTGTCTAGGTAACTTACCTCAAATATTCTGGATCAAACTTCTGGATTACTTTCATTGACAAGAATACATGTAGCATGATACCACAAACATTTCTCAACTGATTTCAAAATCTCAAACATGACAAAAGTAATTAAAATTTAATTCTCACCGATCTTCTAAATTCTCACCAATCTACAAACATCACTATTTTGTGCATATTTGAGCACCTTTGACATCAATGATAACATATGTTCAACAACTATATCATCAAATAAAAAAACTTATAGATTGAACCTCAAGTGTCTTCAAGAGATAATACAAAGAGGGAGAGTTCTTTATAAGAGAAACCCTAAATGATAAAGGGATTAGATCATGACAAGTGTCATCATCCTATGTGATGAGACATAATGATCTGATAATAGCTCTCTAGTTAATAGAAAAAAAATACTCCTAAGTTTAGCTTAAGTGCATGAGATTAAATTGTCCTAATAATCAATTAAATATTAACTAATTATTAGCTAATGCTTGATTACTCTAATAGTATTACTACTATTGTTGATTTGTATACATTTAATTAAATGTTTATAAAAATTATCATAAAGTAATAATATGAAAATATCAATAATATGTTTTTGATTAGATAAGATGCATTTTCTGGGTGCAGTACCCATTACACAACAAGCTCGAAGGGCCAAAAAATACCAAGATAAGCATAACATTATATAGTCTAGACTAAAACAAATAGAAAGCAAAAAGAAAATAGACACAACACCTGGACAACAAAGACCTTGAGGGAATTACATAAAAACATGGTTTCAAGTAGTTTACCTTGAGGGAATTAATCTCCAATCTCTAAGAAAATAGATCTTGTAATATCCTTCAAAGTAGTAGTTATAGATTTAACATGGAAAGTAGAGGCCCCTTCCATCTAACTAACTTTATTTTAAATATTTCAAGCATTGAACACCAAAAATATGTAGGGAATTTATCTTTGAATAATAAAATTCTAAGACAAAATGAAGGGAGGTTCTCTTTTTTACATCCAAGCATCTTAATAATTTATTTTTCCTTTCCATAGGCATGCTTTGAAGGAAAATAGTAATCTTAGGAAAGCTAATTTTTCATCCTAAAAATTCTTTAAGATGAAAGAATAATTTTAATTTATTTAGCTTCCCTCACAATGAGTCCCCTAACAATAATGGTATTGTTGAAAAATTATTGATGTGACACTGGTAGGCAATTAGATGTAGGCTTGAAGCATTTAATTGTCTATTGCTAAATGGTGGCCATGATGCTACAACCTAAGTTCTTGGCAAAGATAATGAATAAAATGGGGGAAAAAGAATCCCCTTGCCTTAAGCCCGTAGAGTATTTAAATGAGCTAGCTAGAGACCCATTAACAATGATAGAGAATATGACCAAAGAGATGGAATTTAAAATAATGTTATAAACCTTCCCACAAAACTTAAATTTTTAGAGATTTTTTATGAGGAAAGCTCAAGAAACTCTGTCATGAGCCTTCATCAGATCAAGTTCCAATAAAAGGTATATTTTACACTCTTATCCATAGAATAAAAAACATCATGAAACAAATCAATCAAATCCAAAACTTGTTAATTTTACAAAATAGTTTTTAGATGAAAGGCTAAAGTCTTAGATAGAATTTTATAAATTGAGTTACATAAATTGATGCGCCTAAAATTAGAAAAATCATTCACTCCATCCATTTTAGGAATTCAATAATATTAGTGTATTCTATACATCATGGTAAAAAGTGTGGTTTAATATATTGTCTATTATCAAAAGTTGAATAAAAAATTCATCTTTTAGTTTAGGCTTATTTTTCTTGTAATGCATATTTTTTTGGACAACAAAAAGTTGAAAGATATAATGGATAGTGCATTTTCCTTGAGATGGATGATAAAATGAAGACCTGCATTGAGTTCCAAGGTTAAATAAACACATGATTAATCAACCAAACAACAATTAAAAGAAGAAAAATATAAGCATGCCAATGCCTACTAAAATAATCTCCCATACAATTCTTCACACAATAATTAGTATATTTTACTTAGTTTCAAGATTGTATGACCTATAACAATACACAATACAACAAACTTGGATGACATTTAACATCAATATTTATAATTAAATTAATTAATCTTTGAAATCCTAATATTATTAAAATATTGGAGAGTTACCCCTTTTAAATTAATACATAAGGCATATTTGACTCATGTGAATTATTTAAAAAAGTTCTTTAAAGAAAATTGGTCTGATGTGTTCCATAAAAAAATGGCTCACTAACATTTTCATGGTCATTTAGGTCCTGCTTTCTTAGTATTTGATCTATTTTTCTTGATTTAATGATGTAATATGACTTAAATATTCACATTAAATGCTAAATATTCAAATTATTAATGTCGTGATAGTGTTGTGAAGTGTTGTAAAACATTTCTACACTTTCTAGACTCTATTTATCATAATTCATCTAAATATCACCTTTTATTCATCATCAAGTCCTATTTTGAAGTGTTGTTAATTCTTGTAACAAAGACTCACACTTTTCTAGGCATATTTCCCTTATTTACACCTTTCTTATGTCTTTTATGACCCCTTTATACACTTATAGAACACATTTAAGTGTATTTTTGAATGTAAACCCGACAAACAATATTAAATGCAAGTTAATTCTTGACACCCTTTCACAAGCCTTATAAATAAGGCACAAGTTACTAAGGCACAAGTGTGTATAAATAAGTGATTTTCTCTGATTATTCACCCCCATTCATCACAGTTTTCATTCAAGCATTCAAGCATTTCATCTCTAAGCATTTCACATCTTTTATCAATCAATAATCAAATACTTTGGAGGTACCATTGCATTATCTTCAAATTTCTTCAACAAGGGTTTGGTGAGTGATAGAATTTATATATTATTTGTTTATCATTTCCTTCATATTTCATTTCATTATCAAGGGTTTGATTACCAAAGTGGGATTTGACCAAGGCAAATCCCTATAACCTAACCCTTAACCATTTTCCCCCTCTTGCATCTATGTTTGTAGACTTGTGTATGCGGATTTATCAAGCAAAAAGGTGTTGAAAGGTGGTCAAACAATCAACAAAGCATTCTAAGTCAACATCAACCTATTTCAATCTTGGAGAAGACCTACAGGTTATTTTCTGTAGATTTGACTTTGACAACCTGATAGGAACATAATTGTAGATCTGGGCCCACAGTCATGATTCCTGAATCCACAAAATTCTAGGAGAGGACTAATTTTCCATCTGTGGTGAATGTGTCCCACCTTAGAGCTGAAAAGGTGATTTTGTCAGATTTTGGATCTTGACACTCAGAAACCAATTTCCAACACTTTTCACCAGGAGCAAGACTGATTTTCCATTAGTGGCGAATGAGTCCCACTATTGATTTTCAGTGATTTCAGATAAATTTCAGAATATTCTAGATTCCTCATTCTTTGTCTAGGTGCACTATGATTCAACCTTCTCTCTTTTTGTTCTACATTTTGTTCATATTTAGTTCATTCTTGCATACCTCACTATGTTTTCAAACATTGCATTTTACATTCATAGTTTATTACATTGCTTAGTTTCATTTACAACATTTCATTTAGCATCTTGCATCCTTATTTGAGTGAGCCCTTCAACTTTGGTATCAGTAGAGTGTGGCCTAGAGGATTCTATCTCTCTCCTTTTAGGTGAAATATCCTAAGAGTGTAAGAGAAGGACATAGAGCCTTCCTCTCCCATTCCATCAGCATATCCCCAAAATTGATGGTTCATTTTGGTGAGCCTGCTTTTTAAAACAACTTCTTTTCTAATTTGGATTCTTTCATCATACATTTAGATTGCATTGATCTTGCATTAGGGTTTGCATGGATTCATTTAGATGCTAGGTTTCAATTTTTTCATTCATGAAAAGTGCATTTAGGTTGCATTTTTGGCATCTAAATTCATTTAATTTTTTTGAAATTCTACATTTCTAACTTAGGTTTGCATCATAGAACTCAGACAACATAAATATCACTCAAAATTTTCTATTTTTTTTAAAAAAAAGTCCATTCTGGGACTCATTCACCACTTTGGGTGAATCCCTTTTCATCCCTGAAATTTCCATTTACAAAACTGAAAACCCTATTTTTAAGCTTCTGTTTGGTGCCATTACCTAGTTGTATTAGTTGGCTGCATTTCTGTAACATGTATTTCATTAGATCTAGCTTAATTTAGCTCATTTCATGCATGGTTTAAATTTCACATTTGCATTCTCATATTGTTACATAGCATAATCAATCAACTATTATCTAAAAACTACATTTCATTTCAGCCTTTTACATTGCATTTTGAGTTCTAAGCATAGATTGTTATTTCAAAATGTTAGTTTCAATCTTCTCCAAATTCACAAAGAAAAAATTAGTTAACAAGCATTCTAGTCCTGCATTCAATACATTCCCTAGTTATGATAGTATTTTAGCACAAGAGAATGAAAATGTTAACACTTGTCTTAAACTTACACTCCTTCCTATCTCTCCTATTTGTGTAGATGATGTGTTAGAAGGGAATACAAACATAGATAACCATGATGATCATAGTTGTACTTCTCCCAATACCTCTCCTTTTAGTGATGAAGGTATCTTGGCGAAAGAAGGTACAATCATTGAGCATCATGAAGGTCTTGTTTGTCCTTCTCCTCATTCCCCTTGGGAAGATAGTATAACAATACAAGATGAATGCATTGCCACCACTTTACCTAGTCTCCATTTATCTCCCAACACCTCCCCTATTTGTAACAATGCTTTTGTGTATGATCATGAAAATCACATTTGTGATGATGATATGTTGGTATCATGATACCCAATGATTGGGAGATAACATTATTTCTCTCCTTCCTAATGTTCCTAGCAATTGGAAGAGTCTATTTGAACAAGAAGACACAATCATTGGCACACATAAAAATCATAGTTGTCCTTCCCTTGATCTCACTCCTATTTGTGATGAAGCTTCTTTACAACATCTAACCACGACATGTGATGCACCTCTTGATTGTCACTTTCCTACAAGCTCTCCTACTAGGGTAGATGTTATGGCACAAGACAATGAGATTATGGACAACAATAAAATTTTATCATCTCCTAATATCTCTCCTATTAGTGAAGATGATATTATGGTGTTACAAGATCCAATTGATACGCATGATGGGAATCTTATGTGAGAAAACATCATAGAACAATACAATTCAACCATTAATAGCTCCCTTACTTACGTTGAAGAAGAACAAATATTTGAATGTCAAGAACATTTGGATTTTCATTCTCCTAACAACCCTCCTCCTAGGGAGACTATTATGGTTCAAGAAAATGATATGTCTTCCTTAGGGATACATCAAACTAAGACCACTGAGGTTATGCATGCACAAGTGGCCATTAGATCCCCTTCGATCAATGAACCACATACATACCCCATGGTCCATCCTAAGAATCCTCTAATTCTTTACCCACCATCACACAAGAAATAAATTCAAAACCAACCCGATTTCATCCTTTACCCACCTAAGCATGTTGTTTCATACAAACCAAGTTACAATGACATTGCTCACATATGTACCAAAGTATATACAATCAAAGCCAATCCCAAACTTGAAAATATTATGAAACAACAAGGAAAAGGATGTGATGCTATAGAACAAAGTATCCATTCCCCTCTAGAGCCTAAAACACAAGCACCAAATCATGATCTTGCTGATTGTCCTTTCATAGAAATCAACCCATCCAACAAACCTTCCTTCAATATCAATACTATCACACAAGATTATTCCAAGACAACTACACCCTTGGTATATCCTAAACTGATAGATATCTCCTTAAACATGTATCAAGCATACACTTTATTTACTTATCAACATAAATAACATTAGTTGCTGCTCCTTTCCATACAATAGTTGCAGGATCATAACATACTCACTACTGCATGTTTTCCATTCATCGCAAGGGGCAGCCTACCATCCTCCACTCCAGGCTCACCTTTGTCCTACATTAAGTGGGGGAAAGGGGTTAGGAAGCCTTCTCCCTGTATGTCACTTGTCATTGTCTCTTTTGGCTAATCGTTAACCTTTCATGATCATTTAAAAGCAAGCTTGAGATGTGGATGACATGTCTTAAGATTGACTTGCATGTGACATACTTCATTTCTTCATGATGTAGCTTATCGAAAACATATGACTTGGCATAGGGATTTTCAAATAAGCTCTCATACTCTCTTCTACTTTAAAGCAATTTCTCATAGTAATGGTGTTAGCAACCACTTTAAAGTGGGGGCATACATAGACAACATCTTTTTTTCAAATTTCACGACATGATTTACTTCTTGTGACGTGTCCTCTCCTTGGTGGTGTCATTGGGTTTGATGCCTTACAAGAGTGTACGATCAACTTGTTGACATATGGCTTTGAGTGTTATCATTGATGGCAACCTAAGTCATTATTCTAGTCCACAGTTCAGGATTTTTTCATACCGACAGGTAGAGTGGAGAATAGAATATTACCGGAAGATAGAATGAAGAACAGGGTATCTGGTTAGTATGTTGATCTGTATGCTTCATCGAATTATCATTTTTATTTGAGGATATTAGGGAAGGTTTTTAAGCATCTATAATATCTTTTTATCAAGTTTTTAGATGTCACATTAATTGGTGTATAAGTTAGGAGATCCAACAGGATGATTTTTTGTTTATCAGTTTACAAAGGCTGACTAAGTGAATGTGGCATGTTGTGGATATTTGAGGTGTCATTGTTTAAATGTATTTTGTTTTTGGTGATTTTGTTTTGGGCCCTCACTATGTTGTGGAAAACTTTGGTGGGTGAGCATTAAATGTTATTCATGGATTGAGTCGACTATTGGAAAATATTCTATATTTTGTTGAAGCTGACATGAAGTGATTAAATCCTTGGTAGCGGATATATATAAGAGATCGGTTAACTCATTTTGAGTGTGTATGGATGTGTGTTTGAAGTGAATTTAAATGTATTGTGAGTATCAAAAGGGTTGTAGAGTGAATTTTGCATAGTTTGACTTGTGCAGAAGAGGATTTTTTCAAGCGAGTTAAAGTAGAGTAGAGTGAAGTGTAGAATCAGACATAAGGTCCAAAATCTAATCTATGAGCCTAATCAGAACTGCCACCAGGAATTTGTAGATGCTACTTTCTCAGTTCAACCTTTTGATGTAATCAAATCTTTTGTAAGGTAGTGAGCCTTCCTGATTTTGAACAGTGAGCTCTAGGCAATGTGCCTGAATGCATGTGCATTCCCCTTTTCTCCATACTTTTAATAAAGTATAAAAATTGTGGATTAACCTCCGCCATGGTTTTTCCACTAATAGGGTTTCCATGTAAAAATATTGGTGTTATGGTGTTATGATTGTTTCATTCATGTGCTCACATCTTTACTCTTGATTAATTGCTATAAATGGTTTAAGATTTGGTTTATATTGTTAAATATTTTTTAACACTGATTCACCCCCCCTCTCAGTGTTCCTTGAGTCCAAAAATTGGTATTAGAGCTAAGTTTCTCTAAAGAAGTTTAACCGCTGAGGTGGATCTTGGAAAGCTATGGACTCTAGTGGTCTTCAACAACAAATTTTGGTTGCATTTGATGATCTTGACCAGTCTAAAGCAGAAGTCCTAGAATTGAAAGCAAATATTGAGGATGTTGAGAAATTCATTCAATCATTGAAGGATAGAATCATTGAGTCAATAGAAAAGAGAAAGAAACTATGTGATCAATTGAAGCAAAAAGAAAGTAAAAGCTTGGAAGATGTTCACCTGAATCAGACCCTAAAGGAAATAACTGAAGAATGTGAAAAGCTTGCTAGAAATAATGCTAACTTAAAGCTTGAGATGGAATCCATGGTGATGAAGCTAAGGAGATTGAAGAAAGGAAGAAGAATGAGGAGAATCTAACTCATTCTTTAAGTAAAAAAATTGATGAATGCAGCCGAGTTAATAGTGGAATCATTTAGCTAGAGCTTGAACTACAACAATCCAGAAATAATGGACAAGAGCTTGAAAGACATATTGTTATTCTTAGAGATGAACTCACTACCACAAATGAATACAAGGAGAAGTTTAAGATCAGTTTGTCTAAGCTTGATGAGTTGACTAAAGGACAAAAGGATGCAAATTACAAGGGAGGTCTTGGATATGAAAAGGGAGAAAGCTCAAGATCTAAACAAAATAATTTCAAGCAAATAAATTAGATGAACAAAGGTGGAAGGTATTCGGTAAGACAACCTAATACTCAAAAGTTTAATGGTCACTGCTTTTCTTGTAATAAATTTGGTCACATGGCTGCTTAGTGTAGAAGTAAAATGAATTCAAGCAGTCCATCATTTTTTGGTCAGTGTTTCAATTGCAATAAATTTGGCCATAAGTCAATTGAATGTAGAAGTATGTCAAACAACTTTGTTAGTGTAAGGAATGTTAAATGCTATACCTGTGGAAGATTTGGGCATATTTCTAACCAATGCATATCAAGAAGAAATCAATGGAATGACTAGTCTAGACAAATAAATTTTGTGTGTTACAATTGCAACAAATTTGGTCACATTGCAAAATTCTACAGGAACAAAAACATGGATAGAAGAGGTTTGGTATACAAAGACAAAACTACACAAAAATATAATAAAGGGAAAGGGAAAGTGACTGTGGAAGAAATAAGAGATCAGATGAAGAAAACATGGATAAGGAAGAGTGAGTCTAATGAAGGAAATAAGCCCACACTAGAATCTATTTTTGGTAATTCCTCCAAGAATTGATCTTAGGCCATTGGCCTAAGGGGAGTTTTTCAAGAAAATCCTTTGTCCCCCAGTCAGTAGTTTGTACCGAAATGCAGAAGTTTGTTATTGGTTGTATTAATAGTTTACATATGCATCGGTGATCACTTGTGCATAAATTTGAGAAGTTGAAGATCCATAAATAATTTTTTCTCTCGTTGTCTGAGAATATGGGGTAACCGGACACCTAGGGAAAAATTATTAATTACATCAAAATGGTTAGGTGTACGAGTTATAAAAGGGTATTTGGAACTCTCATTTGTCACTTTACATCAAAGAAGAGGAGGAGAGCCTTTGCAATAGATTTTCGAAGGAGTGAAGTCAATTCGGTGATGAATCTTTGAATTCATTAGGTATTACAGTTGTTTGTAGAATTTCTACTTAATTTGGTGCTCAATAGGAGAACTTGTTCGGTATGAAAAGGAAAATGAAACAAATCAAAGGATTTGTGAATCTAGATTAGAATAGCAGTGAGAAGATTAGGGATGTGAGGAACATGTTACTGGTTGATGAATTGAAATGGCTTGAAGGTTCTAAACAAAAAATCCTGGACATTTGGAATGTATTTCCCTACTTCGATAATGTGGAAGTTGTTAGGTTTATTTTGGACAGATTAAATGATGACATTCTAACTCTGGATAAACCTTATCACATTTTGAAAGAGGTGATTGGAGTTGTAATTGGATTATGCAATGTTGAGGATATACCAAAAAAGAAGTTGATCCAAAACAAAGAAGTTGAAACCCTAACTGGAGTAACTGGAGATCAAAGGGCATTGATAATTTTAACAACCAGTGATCCAATAACGAGGTACATTGTGCATGGAATTTCATATAAAATATTTTTCAAAAATAGGGAAGGCACAACTTCGGTAGGTGCAATTTACATCTCTCAGAAAATTATAATGGAAGATTAGGATTTTGACCTGTGCGGATTGCTAAAAGATCAACTAAAGGAGAATGTACAATTGACAAAGGAGGTAGATTACCCCTTCAGGTTTGGTACCTTGGTCATATGTCTTGTGATGTATTTTCTGAATTATTTTCCATTGAACAACAATGTTGTATGGGAAGAGAATGAACCCATTTGCAAATAGACTTATATTCATTCTAAAAATTTAGCAAAATGTGATCAAGGTTATGCAAGTTTCTTTAGAAGTTTTCTAGGGAATTTTGGAGCAATTAGTCTGGTAAGAGCACTTGAAGTTGGCTCCTCTACTAGTGAGATGGAGAAAAAGAAGAAAAGAGCTAAAGAGACTATTGTTTACACTCCTTCGACATACAAGACTCCAAAAATTGAAGGGAAAGGAAAATAACAGATGATTGTGGACATACCAGATGAGGAATCTGATGAGTACACCGGCCCAAGGGAAGAACTAGAATCAGCTGAACCAGATGTAGTAATGGCAGAAGGAAGTGAATAAGAAAGTGTTTTATCCAAAGAAAAGATACTACAACTTATTCATGAGAAAGATGGGATGTAAACAATTGCTAACATATGGGTTGTTAGACCCTCATATGAGCAGGACCTGATTGAGAGCACACTAATTACTTATTTTGTGCACAATAATATTAGATTGGAGAGTTTGCAAAATATGTTTCCTAAAGAGACGATTGAATGCATTAAAGAAATCATGGACTCTGAGTCTCGGGACAAGAAAGAAGGAGAAATAATTCTGCATTTAAAGGAGCAGTTCAGGCTATCACTCACCAAGTTGAAAAGGAAAATGAAAAAATTAAGGAAATGCATAAATACAACAAACAACAGCTATAACTATTGCGTTCATTGGCCTCATGTAGTTGGGAAATACAAAGAAAAATTGGAGCACATTCAAACTGAGTTGACTAGGATTGGTCAAGATTATAACATGTTTCAGGATCAGGATGGTGCCATTAAGAAAAGGATTCAAGAGTTGTAGTTTGAGCATGAAAAAGTTGAATTCACCAAAAACAAGCTTGTGGACACTTTTTGGAAAGTGAAGGACTTAACCAAATGCAGACTAGAGTAGTTAATTGAGGTTCTAAGGAGAGGAGACAAATTAGAAGAATCCATCACTATCCTGGAATCCCTCATCAAAATTATTAACCAGACATCTAAAAACAACAACTTGATCATAATCATTGGGATTATAGTAGAAGCTTGGAAGAAATTTCTTCCCGAGATGAAAAATAAGTACAAGATAATTTTCTGACTCGAGTAGCAATTGTATTTCTTCAAATTTTGATCCATTTTTTTAGTAATTTTTTGGATATATTTCAAAGGGGGAGATCCAAAATATGGTTTTCATTGATGTCAAAGGGGGAGAGAGAGTAGTGAAAAATGCCTTATCATTTTAGGGGGAGTTGTGTTTTGAAATTTTGAACTTTGGCAGCATACTCATTTTTCACTAAGTGTTGCCATCAATGCCAAAGGGGGAGATTGTTGGCATATGGCTTCTAGTGTTGTCATTGATGGAAACCTAAGTCATTATTCCAGTCTGCAGTTCAGGATTTGTTGATACTGGCAGGAAGAGTGGAGAACAAAATATTACCAGAAGATAGAATGAAGAACATGGTATCTAGTTAGTATGTTGATTTTTATGCTTCACCGGATTATCATTTTGAGTCATGGATCTCAGGGAAGGTTGTTAAGCATCTATAATATCTTTTTATCAAGTTTTGAGATGTCGCATTAATCGGTGTATAAGTTAGGAGATCCGACAAGATGATTTTCTGTTTATCAATTTACAAAGGCCGACTAAGTGAATGTGGCGTGTCGTGGATATTGAAGGTGTCATTGTTTAAAGGTATTTTGTGTTTGGGGATTTTGTTTTGGGCCCTCACTATGTTTTGGCCGACTTTGGTGAGTGTGCATTAAATGTTATTCATGGATTGATCCAACTATTGGAAAATATTCCATATTTTGTTGAAGCTGACATGAAGTGATTAAATCCTTGGTAGTGGATATATATAAGAGATCGGTTAACTCATTTTGAGTGTGTATGGATGTTTGCTTGAAGTGTATTTAAATATATTGCAAGAGTGAATTTTGCACAGTTTCACTTGTGCAAAAGAGGATTTTGTCAAGTGAGTTAAAGCAGAGCAGAGCGAAGTGCAGAATCAGATAGAAGGTCCAGAATTTGATCTATGAGCCTAATCGAAACTGTCACTAGGCATTTTTAGATGCTACTTTCTCAGTTCAACCTTTTGATGTAATCAAATATTTTTTAAGGCAGTTAGCCCTCCCAATTTTGAGCAGTGAGCTCTAGGCAGTGTGCCTGAATGCATGTGTATTCCTCTTTTCTCCATACTTTTAATAGAGTACAAAAGTTGTGGATTAACCTCCACCATGGTTTTTCCCCTAACAGGGTATCCATGTAAAAATATTGGTGTTATGGTTTTATGATTGTTTCATTCATGTGCTTGCATCTTTACTTTTGATTAACTATTGTAAATGGTTTAAGATCTAGTTTATAATGGTAAATATTGTTGAACACTTATTCACCCCCCTCTCAGTGTTCCTTGAGTCCAACACAACTGAAGTGGCCTGATATGAATGAAGCATCCCATGGATAACATTTTGACAAGGGAATAATGATCAACTAAAGTGGCCTAATACAAACGAAGCATCCCATGGATAACAATCTGACACCCTGACTTGTCCTCTCTTGGAGACATTAGACACAATGCTCCCCAAGAAGAAGACCTTACATGAACAAAGCAAAATCCCCTTTAGCAAAATTCTTTACACATTTCAAAATCATTTACAAAAAGCATTACATTGTGATGCCTTATCAATGTTATCAGGAGTATAACTTTGATATGGTTTGTATAATGGGAAGCTAATACAATGGCATGCCTTTCTCATTATACAGTGGGAAGTCGACACGCTGGCATGAATTTATCACTAAACTACTTCTTTGGGATAACTCACCCCACAAACGACCCGATGTTCCGTGGCCCTAGAGTGATTGCATATTTTCCATTTCATTCTTATTTATATTTAGTTCTTGACATTGCATGATTGTGTATCTAGTTTTTTTTGCATATTATACACCTTTGTGTGTGTCCTCTTGTGCTTATGTTGGTATGACTTAGGATCTTGGATCCCCGAGGCTTGACTGATGCCTCGATCTTTATCATTCTTTGTCATTTGCATTGGTACAATTAGACCCCTCTTGAATGTCTACTTTAGTGTGAGTTTGAAGCAAATTCATCCTCTCACTAAAGTGGGGGCTAAATGTACTATAGAAAAAAGTATCTCTTTCTTGATATGGGAATAATTAATGATAAATTGGACTTAATATCGCCTTGATCTAGTGTTGTGAGGTGTTTTATGCATCCACACTAGGTCTTGGACACTTTCAAATGCATTTAATGATGTCTTGTAAAGGTGTTGTAAAGTGTTGTAAATCACTTTCATACTTTTCTAGACTCTTATTAAAGCATTTAAGTCTAATATTATTAGCTTTTCTTCTGCATGATTAAAACGAATATTTTAAATATTTAATTATTCATTAGCCTTTTCCCTCCATAAATAAATTATTTATCCTTTCTTTATATCCCTAATCAAATAATTATTTTAATTATTTAATTATCCCTTCCCTCTCCATTAAATAATTATTTTTAATTATTTAATGTTTAACACCCCACCTTTCCTCTATAATTAAATAATTATTTTTAATTATTTAATTATTTGTTCTCACCTTTCCTTTGAAATAAATAAAATTATATTTTATTTATTTCTCCTATGTTGGCCACCTAAATTAGATAATATTTAATCACCTCTTTTTCTGTGTCAATCTTATCTTCCACCACAATTCTTTATCTATCTATGTCTTTCTTCTCTTAATTAACCTCCACCCTTGATTAAGTTATTTTCTAATTTAATCTTGGTCCTTGATCATGATCCTTATTCTTAAATCTTTTCTATAAAAGGATACCTTTAAACCCTAATTAATTCATTAATTCATTCATAATTCAATCACCATTCATCATATTGTCAAGTCAAACATTCTAGATAGCATTCAAGCTCACTTCTAAGGCATTCAAGAGAAAGAATCTTCATCTATTGCTGTAGCAATTCAAGATCTTTCATCATGGAAAGTTTCTAATTGCATTATTTCATATTTCATGTTTCATTATCTTATTTCATCATTTTGGTTTAATTACTCAAATGGGGTTTGACCAAGGCAGACCCCCAATCCCTAACAATCAACATTTTCTCTCTTCATTTGTGTGATTGTAGATTTAGGTGCTTAGATGGCTTGGAAATGATTGAATATTAGGTTTTAAACTTGTTGAAGTCATCTCCACTTTTGCAAGGAAAAAATCAACACAAAAAGTCACCAACAGTGCTAAAATTAAGGTTTCAAATTTGGACACTTGGACGTGCAAATTGAGTAGACCAGGAGCTCCAAATTCCATTTTTGATTTTTCAAAAAATCCAAAGTGGACTAATTCACCCAAGGTGGTGAATGAGTCCACTATACCTATTTCCTAAATATTTTTTAGATTTGGACACCCATTTGGCTAAAACGGGCCCCGATATAATTTTCCAGAACCAGGACTAATTCACCTAGAATGGCGAATGAGTCCCACTAGGCCTAAAAATTAGCATCTTCAACATTTCAGAGTCATTTCTAGTCTCCAGCAAGTTTACAGGTGCACTTATTTAGTTTCATCCATTTTTATTACATTTTAGTATTCATTTCTAGGTGTTTTTGCATTACATAATGTGTTTTCAAACACTTCAAATTTCTTATGTTTTGCATTAATAAGTCATTTCTTTTATCAGTTTCTTGTATTCAAACATTGCATTTAGGCACATTGCATCCATTTAGCATCCATCATTGCATTAATAATGATTGTAACATTGTGCATCTTGGCCTACCTCTCTCCTTTTAGGTGAAAAACCCTCGAAGTGTTAAAGAGTCTTGCGATGCCAAAATATATTGTTTCACCACCCTCACTACACCATGATAACATACAAAAACCTCCAATGTTGATACATACATCATTGGAGATTACTCTTCGCCCTCCTGTTGTGATAAATTTAGATGATGATGATGACGAGGAGATTGCTAAAATAGATGAAGAGGTGCATAATAATTTGAATTCTTTATTCTCCCCTTCTATGAGCTTAGACGATAAATCTCTCATACCACGTGTAGAACTTGGTGATTGTCCTAGTTTAGCACTTGCAATTCCTCCATTGGATAGCCAATCGCCTTCACAATATGATGGCCATGATTGGGAGGCAGATGACCTATTAGATGGATAATTTGTCAATAACTCATTTGACTGCAAAATCTGACAAAACTATCTGATGAAATATGTATAATTTGATGTATTGTTGGGTGCTTGTAAAATTTGATGTGTAATTTTAAATTTTTTGAAATTTTATCCTCAATGTTCATCAAAATGTCGGCTATCATTTTCATCGAATTTTTGACAAACATGAAAAATAGAAAAAAATCAAATTGTGGCCGACATAAAGAAAAGTGAGTTCACGCCTAATTTATTGCGACAATGTTTTGCTCTACTTGAGACAGTTTGTGGAGAAGTAAGGATGATTTTCTTGGGAAAAATAAAAAAAATTCAAGAAGATATCGCCAGGTTGAGGGTAGTCATTGTCTTTTTGCGAATTCAGGTGAAGTTAGATTTGTAGTTCCAGGTTTGAAAATCATATTTTAAAGCAACATCTCATCAGATTTCATTTTTAGAGGTTTAGGGTTTTGAGAATTTCATGTCCATATTTTGTTGTGTGGAATCACCATAAGATCACAACCAAGGAACAATTCTTGTGACTATAATTATGTGATCCATAACTCTATTGGTCATGTGGCACAATTGTGCTATAACAAATACATGATACATTCATGTGTGACCCAAGTTTAATGTGGCTATGTTGTGATAGAAATGGAGGCACTCATATAATGTAGTTAATTCAGGTTGTATAATGTAGGTGTCAATCATCATTGGGTGTATTCACGTTGTCTCAAGTTTAACAGGTTAGGATGTAATTATAGCATGATCGAAGAGTGATTACCTCTTGCTGCAATAAAGAGCCTATAAATCTAGTTGATATGCAGAGTGGTTGTGTTATATCAATTATGTAGTGCATTCAAGCACAACCCATATTTAATGGGCTATTCTAGAGAGTGATCAAGATTTTCTAAACCTTATGAATGTTACTTGACATATATTTGCATAATCTCAAATTCCTTCAGAGGATTTTGAAGTATCAATGTATCCTATATAGGGTTTAGAATGATTTCTTTTAATTAAAAAAATAAATAAATAATGTATTTCCCTATAATTAGATAATGTGGAGATCTCCTAAATCTTCCCCAACACACTATCCTCTTTGGCACTGTATTCATTACTCCAGCTACTAGGGTTTTGCATGTGACATCTTTAATATCTTCATGATGTTTTTAAATAGATCTCAGTCTTTGCTTTAATCCTTTTCATGGTAACCCTTGAGTTCCATAATCCACCTTCAATCTCTTCTAAGAATGGTGTCTTAAGCTAGACTGCATAGTATGCATATAAAGCAAGTCCTTCATACCTGCCATTGTTCCAAACTACCACTCATTGCCTTGCTTAAAATGTTTCCTCCATAAGAACAATAGCATGTTTTAAAATCATGGTTGCCAATGATTGACCATTAAGGTCACCACTTTCATCATGAAGATACAATGAGATTTTTGTCTTCAAACTCAAGGCATTATGCAAGATAACATTGTGAATTTTTGTTGTGTACAATTTGATTTTCTTGCACATGTACTGCTTTGCTAACTTCCTTTAAGACTGGGTATTGCACCCTCAGTGCAATCTCCAACAACTCACTCACTATCACTTGAAGATTCCTTTCATGAGCATCCTTCTATAAAATCAAACTATTCCCTATAGACTTCCTACTTACTACAGGGGACTCATTATTTCATGGTATTGTAGTTCTTAAGATCCTTCAACCTTATTGACACTACTTCATAGTCCACAAGGTATTATTCACTATTCTCCCATCTTTGATGAGTCTCAAAACACTGCTCAAACATGCAATCCACTACCTCCATTATACATTAATGGCTAAGAAGAAACATTGAACCTATGATTACCACTATTACTTCATTTGGACAGTCATTCCCTGATTGCATTTTCCTTGTCTAACACTACCAAAAGCATTTAAAAAACCCTTAAGGCCAGCAAGAGGGTAAGGAAACTCACTGTTAAAATTTCCACTTTACTATGCAAGGTTTGAGCTTTATTATCTTGTCACTGCTCAGCCTCTTTTTGACTGTCACATCTCAAGTGAGTGTCATTCTTCTTACTGTAGATTGCATTTACAAATTTCACTAAGCCACATAGTGTGCTTGTTATTGGCTACAATATTTAGATTGCAAGATTTTGTTATTACGTACAATGTCTCAATCTTTCTGGTATTGCAACCTCACTAATCTGCTATAGTTATTGTTTATGTTTCTACAAAGGCCTAGGGTTTGTACCCTAATCATGCTCTTACCAATGCTTCTTTTATTTTTTATTAGGTCTCTCTCAATGTTGAGGGCCCTAGGGATAAGCTCATCATAAGAAGTGACACATTGCATCTTTAACTAAAAGGATACATCTATATTGGCATTAGCAATGATGATTCTGACTTGTTGCTCCTTAGGAATGGGTCACTTGCTCTTACTAGCTCGCTACCTCCATCGTTGTAGGAAGTTTGTGATCAAGTTCAATATTCTAATTTTAGGAGTCTTAACGGTTGGAAATCATACTAAAATCAGAATTTAATAAGTTTTGGAATTAGCATTTTAAAGTGTTTTTTCATTAAATTGCACTATCTTCTCTTGCGGTGGTTGCATGCCAAATTTTTGGTGTAAAATATCGAATTATTAGATTATGTTACCTATCTATGAATAAAAATTATTGGAGTGTGAGTTTGATATTTTTTGAAGATCTAAATAGTCAAGCTTGGTAAAGAAAAATCATGTCAGATAATATTAGTCCAAAACAAAATGAAGAGACACTTGATAGATTGTGGGCTAGATTGAAAAGAAAGGGTGATGGGAAATGTTATTGTCCTTGCCATAATTGCAAGGGCTTAAAGACAAGACGACTTTTAATCACAACTGAGAAACATTGTAGGTAGCATGGTCACATTGAAGGGGGGCATGATTATCTTCCATTGGTAAGTTATTCGTTATATGTGTTTATATTGATTGAATTTGTAAATGTTTATATCATTTTAACATTTTATATATATATATAATCACTTGATCATGATCATGGTTTATTTGTGTCTATGATTATTATAAAGTTGGGGTGCCCTAGGGTAGATGATATGGATTATCACAGCTTGAAGAATGTGGTTTTGCAAGCGAATGAACATGGAGTTGTGAATATCGAAGATGATCATGAGCCAGAAAACACAGTTGAAAATGATGGTACAAATACATTGATCCATGACACATTTAGTGGTAGAGCTGATCATGATGATCAAGATGACTTTGATGATACTCATGATTTACCTTTACTTGAGAAGGCATACGAGCCCCTTTATGAAGGCTCCCAAACAAATCTTCTCTCTACTGTATTGTTGCTATTGAACTTGAAGGTTATGAATGGTTTATCAAACATAGCAATCTCACGGATGTTAAGGTATGTCATATATGTCATTTTTTTCATCTATTTTAATTGTTGTTAGTTCATCACTAGTAAATAAAGGATGAAATATGTACCATTAATATTCTTTATATTAACAAATTATTTTTGTTGAAGATTGATTGGTGAATTTTTGTTACCACCATCAAATATTTTACCTCCCTCATACCGAGATTTATCTACCATTATGAAATATATTGGAATGGAGTATCAAGAAATAGATACATGTACCAATGATCATATTATATATCATAAACAATAGGAATTTGCAACAGAATGCCCAAAATGTCATATTAGTAGATATCAAATAGATCAACTAACAAAAAAGGTACCTCGCAAGGTTTCTTCATTATATTCCCATTATTCCACATATGCAACGATTATTTAGGTGTGAAAGCTTAGCACAATTTATGGATTACCATGCATGGAATAGAAGTGGAGATGACATTCTTCGAATTCCTATGGATGGTTCTGCATTTAGGGACATAGAGGAAAAATGGCCACACTTTAAAGAAGAACCTCGTAATCTCAGGATTTCATTGGGAGCGGACAGTGTCAATCCATTTGGAGAGCTGAGATCTATTTACTCAGTGTGGCCTATTTTTTTTATCAACAATAACATTCCTCCATGGATGTCAATAAAGAGGGAGCACATAATATTGTCAATGATTGTTCCAGGTATTTGTTTACATCAATTTTCTTTAACGTAGTGGCATCTCATTTGTCTTATTTGTTGAATAATGACATATTTTTTTTTTCATTCAATAGTCATGTACATTAATTTATATATATTGCAGTAAAATGGTTATAATAATTATGTCATGTTTATGTTCATTCAACTAGGTAAGTACCAAGTTAAAGATATGAATGTATATATTGAGCCTCTTATTGACAAGTTACTAAAGTTATGGAATGGCGTCACTATGTATGACTTCTCTAGACCAATAGGACAAAGATAATTTCAATTCCATGCAATGATTGCATGGAAAATTCATGATGCCTTAGGGCTAACACATTTTTGTGGTATGTTATAACGTTCGACTGCACTTTAACAATATTTAATTTGATGAAGTAGATATCATGCATGTTTTTAAAATAATCTATTCATTATATATAATTAAAAAAATTGACATACTTAATCCAATTATATATGATCTTGCAGGTCTTCAAACAAAGGGAAAATTTTCCTGTCCAATTTATGGTCCAAATATGAAATCTCATCGTTTAACAAGTTTAGGAAAGCAGGTGTTTGATGAGTATAAACACTTCCTCCATAGAAATCATAAATATCGAACTACTGAAAAACATTTTTTCAATGGGAAAGAGGAGACTACATCAAAACCACGAAGAATGACACCTCGCCTATGGAAGTTGGAATATAATAGAATTAATCGTCAAGATTATACATCGGATCAAATTGCTTATCTATCATATATGATATGTTTTGAATTTATATTTTTATATTATGTTGTGTTTACTCATGTTGTAATTGAAAATGATTTCCGTTGTTAATTTGTTTAACTTATATGCTTCATCAAGATCGTCAAGGCATTAATGGCCAGCTTCCATACGGACTAAAAAGTTATCCCAGACAATTTAGTAGGTTTCCCTACTATGAGTAGCTAAAAATTGTGCATTTGTTTAATACAATGCATACCAGAAAGAATATAACATAAACGTTATGGAAAACATTGGATGGAAGGTGTAACACCCCCTCTGCACTTTGTCATGACCATGAAGCTGTATGTGATTTAGTCTCTCCTTTAGAGATAATTGCTTGATAGTATGATGTGAATAATGTGATTGATTGGTGTCCTTGTTTGATTGTATTGTTAACTAAGAATCAGAGGATTTAAAAGGGCTCATGATAAGCTCTTATATGAGTGTAGGATAAGTTAAATTTATAAATTAAATATTTTAGTTAAGGATTAATTGTGCAAAAATATTGAAGCACAATAATAAATTATTAAGAGTAACGGAAGCCATTATAGCAAATAAATTTGAGGGATATTTGATATTCTCTTGATTTATTATCATCCCGACCCTAGCACTCAATAAATGATATTGGATTTAGTTTAGAATTGTAGTGGGAGCAAGGGTTTCATCGATGACCTGATAATGTCAAAAGATTTGAGTTACTTGACTAATCCGATTATAATATAGTCTCCTCAATCACTGACAGTTCACAAGTAATAGTTGTTGCATGCCTACCTTTTTGGGCCTGAGATTTTGCGTAAGTTTTTAATTTAAGTCGGTCTTGGATATTGGTAGTTAAGTAAGAGGAAAGAAAAATGATGGCATGTCGAGTTGACTGAAAGTTTTCTCCTTAATTTTAGTTACGGTTGCATTATATGAGGGAAGACTGTTAGTTGCTTGCAAAAGTTACAGGTTGCATGTGAATATGGATAGGGGATTCAACAACCTGGGGCATGGGATGAGATCACATTATTTTTGGAGGTATTCTGAAAACAGTCGCGCGCCTTGTCTGGTTTGCTATTGGATGTTCATACATTATTTGAAAAGCTCTCATTTTTGCATGGGCGGAAAGTATTTGGGAAAAAATAGATGAAAGGGATAGAAAGTTCGACGACTGAGGGGGGGAGATAGGAGAAAGGCTTCTAGGGAAGGACAACGGAGTTGGAGTGGAGAATACTTTGTTGTAAAGGACTGTACTCAGGTAAGTAGAGTTGTTTTATATGCACTAAGAGTAATTTTTTTTGTTATATCGAGCTTCCATACATGGATATCATATGTAGCCATACTGTTATGACTGTTGCTATGGAATCTTACCACTGATATATGCTTAGCAGTAGCTCGCAGCCTTATGGTCAAACTTGTAACTTTTAATGTATTTCTCTGTTGAGGCTCATGGCCAAGGCCGAGCCATATTACAATGGTTAATTTTGGCTGAGTCTGTGCTCAAATCCTTTGACCGATCCAAATCCATATTAAATCCCTTCCCGTGACGATGCATGAGGCCATGCAGGCCGAGTGACATTGCTTTATTTTCCTTATTGCTATCTTTATCATAGCCTGAGGCCTTGCAGGCCGAGCGACATTGGTTTATAAACTTTATTGCAACCTTTATCACTGCTTGAGGCCATACGGGTAGAGTGGCACTAAAATTTATCCTTTACTGCACCACTAACTTGAGGATATTGAGGCCGATCAACATTGTATGAAACTCTTTGTCGCTACTTGAGGCCAGGATGACCGAGCTTTTAATCTTTATATTTCTTAACTGAGCTAAGAGCTCATGGCTATGAAAACTAAGTTATTTTGAATTGGTTGCCGAGTTGTATTTATAACTCGTGACCTCAAGGACCATGCTATATACTTGAAACACATACCGAACTATGGCTCAAGGCCATCAATGCTGAATCCCTTGCACGATCTTTCCATGCAAACGACCCAGGTTCAAATATGATTGGACTTAGAGTACAATGGGTATGCATTAAAATAAGAGTTTGACCTCCCTAGTCTTGGATAGCCAACTGAGTTATGCAGCATCTCAATGTGATCAAAACATGAGAGAGAGAAATAAGGGCTCGCCCCTTGCTCTGTTCAACTCTTTGAGCCTGGACAGTACATTACGATGACGGTCTGTTTGTGATAGCAGGTCGGTCTGTGATTACACGATATTCAACATGTATACGTCAATTAATAATGATTGTGTTTATGGCCGATATGGCCTTAGAAAGTGAATGCTTAAAGCACTCAACTAAAAGATGACTCAATTTGTATAAAGATCTAATGTGGATTTATAAGGGCATTACACAAAGAATACAGAAATATAATTGCAGAAACTTCAACTAATTCCTATAATCATGCTAATTAAGTTGACAGCTAACTGGAGCTGTTCGACAGCAACTAGAAATAGATTAACAACTAACGGAGACTTAGTGACAGGTCTACTGTTTCTTATTGAGACCTGTTCAACACCTGATCACAACTAAGAATCAATTATATTTTCTAACAATATGATAATATAGGAACAACTTAAAAAACAACTGTATGTTCTATTTTCCACTTCTGCGGAAACTAACTTTGGACCTTAGAGATATCGCAGACAACTATCTCATTGGCTCAATACCTAAAGAATTTAGTTTATTGCATGCCTTGAGAAATTTGTAAGTGCTCTAGATTATTTTCTCATACTGAGTACCATCATGATTGATGTGTTTTGAATCCCCGAGTCTAAAGAAAATTGCCTTTTTGTTAATGTACAGAATTAAATAGCCTTTCTGAAACCACTGGAAATCCGTTACAGCGGTAACTGTTAGTCTTACTAAAGTGTAGTACATTCGATAGTTTCTCTAATTTTTAAGTGTAATGCTGTCATGGTTATTTGGAATGTCAAAGCAACTGGGATTTTGTCAGTGAAATGTCAAAGCTGTATGCCAATACTTTTGGTATGCACAGTAGCTGAGTTAGTCTCAAATTGACAGTAGTAGATTCGCTATTGATTAATTAGATGAAACACAACTATGTTTCAAAATTCTCCTTACTCTGATCTCTTCAACCCTAGGTTCCTCTTTTTAGCTGGACACATTGTTTTATCCATTTGTGCGTCTCTAATGGGATTTATTCGGTATAGGATGAAACTTGGTATCTGCCATCATTCAAAATCTTCTGTTCAAAGAACATTGAATAAAGATGCAAGTTATTTGATTTGTTAAACCCTTGTGTAGAGTGCATTCCAACAGTTAATGAAGTTTTTTATCTGCAACTTGTCATTGCAAGTTAAGATTATGTTTAATAGCAGTAAAGACATAAAGGAGGGTGATTTAGTAGGATCCTTTTGGACCCAGATTTGCCACAAAAGATACATTCTGTATGCCCTTTTTTTGTATGGATTAGTTTTCCAAATTTTTGGAAAAAGATATACTCAGCAGGTTTTGGAACTTTCCTTTCTCCCCGTTTCGGAACTAGTGAATATTAGGGCGTGGCTTAGGGACTTGTTTTCGTTTGAGTCTTGATATCTAGGAAATGAACCTTGAAGCTAAAGATTTATTTGGAACAATCTAAACTTTAGTATGAAGGTCATAGTATTAAAACTGAAACCAATTCAATTGAAATATGACATATTTTTATATGTCTAAGGGATGTCCACCTATCAAATTATTGTGCTTTATGAACCATCATATTTTAAAATACTAGGCAGAATACTTCTTATAAATTGCAAGGTATTCTATGTTGGATCCTTATCACTGTCATATTCGGATTTGAAAAGTTCTTGCATCTTTTTAAATTTTAACGTGATGTCATTATTATTGATTTTGGTATTAAAATAAAGTTGTTGTTAAGCTAGGAACAATGATTCTATCGACAACATATCAATACAACTATATATTTTGGAATTGATAATTAGACCTTGAATTGAGTTGAGAATCAGCGGGTTGATTTTGTTGTTGGTTGTTCCTACAATTGATTCTCTTGTAGTTACTTAATAGTTGATAGGTTGATCTATCATGTATGTCTTTATTCCATTATTGGAATAGATGTTGCATGACATATCATGTTGGTAAATTGGAAAATTTGAAATATTTGAGTGTATTCTTGAGGAGAATTTTGTGTGAAATTTTGGAGTTTATGATGGATTTTATTAATGGAGGTTGTTTTTGGCTTGGAGTTTGATGTTGTTTTTGAGAACAAGTGTTGTTGTCACCTTGTTGGGAAACCCTTGTTTTAGTGATTTATCAGTCTTCCAGTGAAAAGGGAAAGAAAGATGTTGCTTTATTATTGGCCCTTTACTTTTGGTTCTTTGTGAACTATTGCTTGTATGATTTATTTGGTGATTATGAGTTTTGCCTTACACTTAAAAATATTTTCGTTATGAAGATTTTGTGTAGGATGGTGGTTGCCTTGTTTAGTGCAATTTATCATGAGGATTTACATGTTGTGCATAGGGCTTATCCTGATGGTGTCTTTTGAGATTTGTTGTTAATAAGGGGAGTGGCTTTTAATGGGGGCCGAGACCCGGAAGTGGTCTCAGGGTAACTCATTGGAAGTTTGTTAATCAAGTGAAAACGATAATATTTATTTAGGGGTTTTGGATAGAATCACACATTAACAAGATATAAGTGAATGCCTCACTCATGACTCAAGTGCTTGTATGGGCTTGAGATGAGTTGAGAAGGCCTGGAATGGCGAAATCATTGTCTTGTCCTTATGAAAGATAATCGATGCCGCATTGGATTGCATGTGGGGCCGGGTTTCGTAAGAGGTCACCAGGGTAACCCAAGTTGGGGGCCGGGGCCTAGGAAGATTCGCCAGGGTAACCCATGCATCATTGCGATGACACTCTTCCCTAAACAACTATATTTGGTTTTGATTCCCTCTATGTTATTCTTGGACCTCTGGAAGCACTTGTTGGCATTTGTATGTTGATGTTTATTTGATCATTCCTTATGTTGAACACAACTTGTGTTGGTTATATATCTGTGCTGAGGTTGCCTTATGTTATTGTGGATCTTGTTGTGAAGTCTTGTATCTTTGTTTTGTATGATGGTTATTGTTGGGGTTCCTTCTTGTCATCTCTTAGCACGGGGGGTGGGCCTTCGGGTCCACGTGGTTGGGTGGAACGTGCTATGCACCCCATTGGGTCCCCAATCGTCAATTGAGAAGTGTGAAATTGTACCTTGCAGTGACTCCTGAGTTGTACCAGAGTTGGATCCAGTATTGCAGTTTTGTACTCCTTCATTTCAAATGTATCATTCTATTTTATTGTATCTTCCCCATTTATGTTGGGAAGCGGTATTGTAATATTGTAACCCCTGATTAATATGTTGAACATGTTCATGTAATTTTATGGTACTGGTGTATACTTACCATCCATGTGATGTAATAATGTTGTTGTGAAAAGTAATGCAGTCTTGTAAACCTGAGGGATTTGATATATGCACTTTATGTTTAATTTTCATTTCATGTGATATATGATTATTATGATGTATGTTAGTACTTTAAAAAAAAAAAATTGTGGCTTTAAATGTTAGATATATCAATATCCTTTCGAGTTGCTTGGCGGGGCATTACAGAAGGCATGACAAAGAAAAAATTGTCAAAATTTTTAGTGACATTCAGGAAGCCAATCATGCAATGAAAAATGTTATTCAATTAAATAGCGATGGAGACCAAATTAATATAAGTTTCCTTCCTTGGTTATTAACAGAGCAACAAAGCAATGCTATAAAAGAAGTCATACAAAAAATTTGATTTCCCACAGGATTTGCTGCGAACATAAACAATATAATAACAAAGAAAGGTGAATTTGGGTTAGAGATGAAAACGCATGATTGGCATACCTTCATTAAGGTAATTATTTTGGTATATTATATACACTTGTATAATGCATTTACTTTTCAGTGTATTGTGTTTACTACTTTTGGAAAAATAATGAAAAGACCATTTTATAATTGTTGTAGTACGTTCTACCTCTATCTCTCCCAAATAACTTTGACAACAATGTCAAGAAAGTTATAATGATCTAAAATACATGAGGTAAGTAGCGAGATTTGTTCATTGTATACATCCTATAATTTCCATTTGTTTTACTTGTTATGTAATATACTATATATTTTTTGTTAAATTTCATCAATATATTTGCACCTTGAATCACTTGTAGATGGTTGTCATCTAAAGAAATCCATAAAGAAGATATAAATTATTGGAAGAGAAAAATTCCTCGTCTAATGTGTGAAATGCAAAAGTGTCTACCTTCAACATTTTTCAATGCACAAGAACACTACCTCATACACCAAGTTGAGGAGATTGAATTGTGTGGACCTGTACACAAAGGTCAATGTGGATGGTTGAGAGGCACTTGAAATTTTTGAAGGCTTTGGTTAGAAAAAAGACCACATCCTGAGGGTTCTATGGTGGAGGGGCATGGTATACCAGACCATGGTGTACATTAGTGAATATCTTCCTAAGTTTGCAGCAAAGATCCATGTAGATCACATTTGGGATCCAACTCCATTAACAAATTTGAAGGGGAGTACCATGGGGAAAGGTAGATTGAGGAAAGTGAGAGGTAATTATAAGATGGTCATGGAGATTAATTGGAATACATTTTACATATGGTTTTATGTATATTTTACTTATTCAATTTTTAATCTTCAATATACATCAATTATAAATTAAGGTTGTATACTGTGGTATTTAACTAATTATACGTCATTTTTGAATTTCAATTTTTTCTTATACAGCTGGTCGAGGGTGGGATGCACTACATTTGTACATCGCCAACAATCTTGACTATGCTCTGTTCCCTTGAAGCACCATGATTTATGATGGTTTTTATGTTGAATATCTTCATTAAAACACCCATGTGCAAGTATATGCCTTCACTATTATAGCCTATTGCTGGAATGGATGATCAATGGTATGAAAAGGTAAAAATACAACTATGCTTTGCTTCCTTCACTACTTGTTGCTGATTGTTGATTGTTGTTCATATGCACTTGTACCATTGTAATGTTTGATGTCCTACATGAACCTACATGGCTGTCTTGTAGCATAACCTCATAGTTGTTGTTCATATACACTTGTACTATGGCCTTGGCTTCAAAAATGAGACCTCTCTTGAATCATAATTGCTTAATTGTCATTTGTAACTTTTTGTTTCTTGTATGCAATCATGATCCATGTTTGATCAATCATGATGACCAAAATCCCTACATGAAAGGTTATGAGCATAGAAATTATATCTCGATCACATGATATGAGGGTTCCATTGCTGTCATAAAACTCTTGTAATGACATGTTTTCAATAGGCATACTATATGTGTCAACTAGAGTTGATGTTTCTTGAATGTCTTTTCCTTTTATGCCTTTCCTTAAAACATCATGCATTGAATGTTATCTGCCAACTTGTTCGCCTAATGTTTGATTATGAAGGCCTTGAATAGAGCCTTGTGCAACTTTAGATTTTTTTTTGTTGTTGTCCTTCATGAGACCATTGTAGCATGCATTGTTGGTTGTCCTTATCAATGAAAACGACCTTTAGCTATTACATTCACTTTCACTAGTACACCCATGAATGAATAATATCAATCCCCTTTTCCTCTTGTAGCTCTTGCAAAGGTGTTGTCCTTGTACTTGTATCATGACCTTGAGTCAACCATTGCTCTTCTTTTGTTATGTTTAATAAATACAAATAGTCTCCTCATTTTATCTTTTTTGGACAACCCCCTGTCACATATGTGGGTGACTTAACAACTCACATTCCTATGTGATGTGTGACTGTCTAATAGGGTTATGGTGAGAGGGGCTTGACAACAACTTGAAATGCTTCCTCATTTTTAAAAAAATGCATAATTGAACTTGATGCATCTATGAAGTCACTTCCTTTATAAACAAATCATGGATCTTCTTAAGAAGATTGAAGGACATATCAACACAGTATGTTGCATCTTTTGAATCTGTCCTTTCCTTTCCTGTCTTATGTT